>JAJPUD010029498.1:0-13853 GCA_023553655.1 Myrmecobius fasciatus
GTTTTTGTTTGACTGATTCTTGAAGTCTTATTGAGTTATTCACTTCAATTTGTTCAATTCTAATTTTTAGTGTATTGTTTTCTTCAATTCCCTTTTTTAGCTCCTTTTGTAATTGGCCAATTGAATTGTTTATGTATTGCCTTCTTTTTCCATTTCACAAATTTTGTTTTTCAGTGAATTGGCGTCTTTTTCCCATCTCTTTTGTAGGGCATTATATCCTTTTTCCTCTCCTTCTTTCAATGACATCATTTCATTTCCCCATTATTCTTCTAATTTTCTTTTAAGATTCTTTATGCAATTTTCCAGGAAAGCCTTGTGAAATGTGGACCAGTTCATGTGTCCCTCTGTGGCTGCCTCTGGAGTTGATTTGCTTTTAGGAACTTCTGGATTGGAGGTCTGTTCTTCTCTCTCTCTCTCTCTCTCCAGAAAAGCTGTCTATGGTGAGCGTTCTTTTTTGTTTTTTATTCATTTTTAAGGCTTGAGGTCTGTTCAAAGCAAAGTAGTGACACCTGCTTTAATTTGCCTTGGGGCAGTTCTGTTGATTTATTTCTAGTGCTGGGTAATCGGGTCTAGGTTCAGCCTTCTTGCTGGGCTCAGTGGTTTACAATTTACCTTTTACAAAGGGCATATGTGCCAAACCACCTGCTTACCACCAGGACAGAATAGCTTAAGAGGCTCACAGAGGTTTCCTAGGTACCTGGAAACTGCAATGCTCTGATTCCCATCCCCAGCTTCCTTCCCTGGCCTCCCCAAGCTACAGTATGGGCTTGGCAGACTGTCCCCCTATCTATTTGAAACAGACCTGTTCTGAAGTTCTCCCAAGGTAACTTCTTCTGAGAATGTGTTGGACTCCAAATATTTGTGGGCTCTTTGACCCCAAAAATCAGTTTAGAGGTTTAATCTGCTGTTAGTTTGACAGAAGGTCAGAGGAGGTCACAGAGAGTTGTGTCTGCTCTTCAAGCATGTTGGCTCTGCCCCTCTCCAAGAAGATAGCTTCTTTTGAGTGTATGTTTTAATCTTTCTTGTCACCACAGTCACTTTGTTTGTTCAAAATCTATTTTCTGTTGTCTGCTCATTTTCTTAGCCTGTTACTTGGCTTTTAGCATTTTGCTAAAGTATTACTCTATTTCCAGGGTGGATGGCCACTCTTCCAAGTTTCAGGGGTTTTGTCCAGCTGTTTTCAGAGATCCTTCTAGGGACATGATCACAAGCATTCTTTCTTGTCCTGGAACTGTGAGCAGTGTGCCTGACACTTTGTGGCTTATAAGTTACAATATGCTAAACCAATGGAGTCCTTCCTCAGTGTTAGTAAAAAGAATTCCTGTGAGCTAAAGTCTCCAGAAGTTACCATCATCACCACTGCCCATGCTCACTCCCAGTATTCTTATTTCCCAAGGCCTTCTCACCCTACTGAAATATCTCTTCTACTGACCTTCCAAGTTGTCTTTGGTGTCTTTGAATTTAGAGGTATGGAAGCTACCAGTATAGCCACTGATTTAAAAGTATCAAAGCCATTCCTACTTTGCTGGTATGTGGTCAGGCCTGGAATGGGGCTGAGGTGAAGACTTTTTTGGGGCTGGGACAAGGTCTGATCTGGGGCCAGGGTTGCACTGGTGTGGCCTATACTTGTACCGCATGAGAGACTCCCATGCTGATGCCACAGACTTTTCCTACTGACATTCTAAGTTGTATTCAGCTGGAAAATGTTCTGCTCCATCCTTTTGTGGGTTCTGATGATCTAAAATTTGTTTTGATTCATTACTTAAAGGAATTTTGAATGGTTTGGGGGAGAACTTAGTGAATTCCTGTCTTCACTCCACTATCCTGGCCCCCAAAATTTACTTGAAGGAAGGGAAGGACAAAAGGAGGGAGAGAGGCATAGAGACAGAGAGAGAGAAAGAGAGAGAGACAGAGAGAGACAGAGAGAGACAGAGAGACAGAGAGAGAGAGAGAGAGAGAGAGAGAGAGAGAGAGAGAGAGAAAGAGAGAGAGAGAGAGAGAATACATATGGGGATTGATTAACAGGAAGGAATGTTTCTGTTTTAAAAATATTATCATTCTACATTGTCTTTAAAGGAATTTAAATTACTATTGCTATGTTAATTAATTGAATTAACTAATGAGTAATGCTTAAAAAGTGAGAAATATCAGTCTTACATTACTTTGCTTAGGTCAGATCATAAGCATATTTCCTAATTTCAATTTCATCATAAAATTTCTTTCTTGCCAATAATGCTTCATATTACTTCCATTTCTTTCTGTCAGTCATTACTCCTTGGTGTGAGGGTCATGCCAGTTACTGACTTTCTTAATAATTCCTTCTGTTGCTGTTAATATATTGCAAGCTATCTTATCACCTGTGAAACCTTTCATGAGATTTTGTCATATTGTATAGGTAGAGGTTTCCAAAAATGAAAAACAAAATGAAAACTTTATATTTGATTTTTACAGCCTCCATTCTAATACTGGGAAATATATGGCTATATATTAGTTATTTCACCTTGAAAGTTAAAGGTTATGAAAAGAAGAGAAATAAAACATTGGCTGGCCAGAGTAGACTAGTAGTCTATTAAATTAAGTATTCTGCCTCCAGCAAGAACAAATTTATCATGTTTCAAAGGCAGGTAAAATGATGTGGTTTCTCTCCTTCTATGTCCTAAACTCCAAACATCTTGCCCTTCCCTCAGGGAAGACTGAGATCAATAGAGGTTAGATGGCTGTACCGAAGTCATATTGCAAGTTAGAAATAGGCTTAAATCCCTTACACAAGTGCTGTGTGTTCCATCTACTAAAGAAAGTCCTTCTCTTCAGATACAATATAAATGAGATAAAAGATAAAGTGGGTTTAAATTATCTTTTTTTGGATTCTCACAACAACTATATGATCAAAGGAAGACTTTTTTTTTAAGTCATAAACCCTCAGATTGGGAAGGAATTTAATGAGTCATCAAGTATAAAATATAATAGAAAAGAAATCTGGCCAACCTCCATTTGAACATATCCTGCACTGTCTCCATAAATTTTTTAAGTACTAATGTATTTAACAAATGAGGAACCTGTCATTAAGAGAGCTCAAGCAACTTGCCCAAAGTCAAGAAACTAATAAATAGCAAAATTGTTACTAAAACTCAGTAATTCCAAATTTTCCATTCCCAGTATATTGTTTTTCTATTGCCTTTGACAACATATAGCTGATATCTGGTACAATTGTTGTTGCTGTTTGTTTGTTTTTTAGAGCAATAGGAAAAGTGATCAAAGATGGAGGCAGTATTATAATAAAATATTCTTATGCTGTTTTATTACCTAAATCTTCCTTCCTGTTTCAGGTATTTCAGAGATATTTTTGATGTTCTCCCCTAGAATTTAGTACCAGAGTAATTACAAATGGAATTAAAAATCTGCTTTCCTGCAACTCATCTGTTTTATTTTTTTTTGTTTTGTTTTGTTGTTGTTGTTGTTGTTGTTTTTGCTTTTTTTTTCCTGCCTTGTGAGTCTTATCCATAAATTCACCTTTTTCATTATGGCTCACTGCCAGACAATTTTTGTAGGTGTCAGAGAGGTCACTGAACTGTAGTAGGACCCTTGTCCCTCAATTGGTCTTTAAAATTTTGGTCTGGCCTTTATTTTTTTTCCATATTTGTCTGGAAATCTCCCTACTATGTTAATACTCTCCTACCCCTCCCTGAGCCAGTTGCTCCAAATTCCTCTCTCTCAGTTCAAGTAGATAACAATAGCAATAGAGAACATCTAGACAAGTATAAGATAAATTTCTAAAGGTACACTTAGAGACAGGAATAAACACTACCATGTATCCACCTTTATTCCTATCTCTAATTGTACCTTTAGAAATGTATCTTACACTTTTCTAGGTTTTCTCTATTGCTATTGGTATCTGCCTTGATTCACTCTTCCTATATTTCTGTTGTTTCAGGTATCGAGAAACAATCTCTCTTCAGTTCTGGTTTTCTTTCTAAAAATGTTATAAACTGTTATTATTGAATGTCCATCTTTTTTCCTGTATAGTTAAACTCATATTTGCAGCATAAGTCACCCTACACTGCATCCTGAGTTTCCTTTTTCTTTATTCTCGCCTCCATTTTTCTGCAGAATCATCTTTCAGTATGTGAATACCCTTTCTTTCTCTTTGAAGAACTTTCTCCTGATGGCTTGCAGAACTTGCTTTTTCTTAATTGAATTGTAAAAATTAATCACTATGTGTTGTGATTTACAACCCAGGTTATTTTTCTTTTTTGTTTGTTTGTTTTGTTTTGCTTTGCATGTTTTTTTTTTGTTTTGTTTTTTTGTTTTTTTTGGAAGGGGTGATGATCCACAATTTTTTTTCCATTAGAAATTCATTTTTTTAATGTTCAAAAGTTCTGAGGATTATTTTCTATTTTTAGGCTGATTTGATATGAGGATTTTGTTCAGCTGTGTTCTTCTGGGAGATATATGATCCTCATGTTTTACTTGCACAGTAAGCATATTTTCATTTAATGTGTTTTTTTTTGCTTGATTTTTTCCCTATGTTGTCCCTCCTTTCTTTCTTCATGTTTATATTCTGAAAGTATTTGTTTCATACTCATTTGTTTTGGTGTAGCTTCCCATTGCAGATTCAAGGTTTTGTTTTGTTTTGTTTTGCTTTTGCATTTTTACCCATTATTATGTTTTAATATAGGACATAATTTTGACTTTCATTTAAGTACAGTGTGTTATAGTCTAATGCTTCCTTCAAATTCCATAGGATCTTCTGTCTCATCAACTGTCAGATCATTTTCCTTGATTTTGCAGCATTTACCTGCACATTATTGAACTCATTTACTAGGCTGGAGGGCAAATTTCTTCATGTTGTTTTTTATTTTACTGTTGACATTCTTTTATGTTCAATTTTTTTTTCTTTCTGAAATCTTTGGTACTTTCAGTTTTTCCCCACCCATACAAGTACTTTATTTTTCTATTCAGTCATTTCCTAACTTTCTCCCTTCTTATGGTCATATATCATACATCTCCTAAAACACTGGGAAATTCACAGTTCACCAAAATAGGTCTCTTCCCCAACTGACTTTTGGGTACTCCGAACCAGTCTCAGCTAGAAGCTGTGACTTTTCCATCATGTTTGCTTGGGTGTTGCACAACATTTTACATGTGTAGTATCCTGTCCTAAAGACCTGACCCACTCTCTCTATGTCCCTTTGTCCCAGGCACTAATATTTCAAATTCTGCTTTTCCCAGTAATGTCAATTCAGGACTTTGAATTTCTGATTCTTCTAGGTTGCAACCCCCCAGCAGACTTTTGTTCCTGAAGGACTGTTGTCAAGCTGATTGTTTGGCCTGAGCAAACTTACATAGCTTGTACTGGGAGTCTTTAAAGCACAAAAAAATGAGGGACAGGGAAATAATGTGAAAGGGTGGGTTTTGATGCCAGAGTATGTTGTGTTGTCTGCTAGTGTGAATTCTCTGCTTATAACATGGAAAGTGGTATAAAAGGCTGAGCAAGCTCAAGAGCAGTGAGCATCAATCATTATTTTTGTTTTGGGTTAAGTTGTTAGTTTTTGTTTTGTTTTATATTCTTTTGCATTCTTGATGACACTGGAAGTAGCTGATTTTTTAAATCTGGTTTTGGAGAGATTTGAGGGGTCATGTGTATTAGAAGAAAAAGAATGATTTAGTCCTAGTCCTCCACGTCATCTGTTTCATTTCTTAAACCCATCTGTTTTTCCCCCCATTTTATCAGTGATATACATAGGAACAAGTCCTTCAATCAAGCAGAAATAGCCACTAAATAGTGCTTCATTAACTTTAAGAAAGAACAAGTTACTCAAAAACTTCACACAAAGTTCAAATCCTGATTCTTTCCTTGATTCACCAATAAATTCAGCTTTACTATGCTCTTCCACTAGTAATTCATTTAAGCAGGCAAAAATTATCAATCAATTCAAATTAACAAATATAATGATTATTTTTTTTGCATTCTCCCTAGAAATGTATACAGTATAGCCTCTTAAATAACATAATTTATATCATCATCCTTAGATTCTAAAGATTTTTTTCCCAAAATATTTCCTGTTTTTCTAAATTTTTTTCAATAAAATTCTTGCAGACATATAGGAGAAGTACCACAAATACCACTTTGGAATATTAATATCTTTTAGGTCATTTTAAAAGGTGACATCTTCTTTCTACAATTGGTATTTTCAGTTTATCCTCCAGTGAAACTATTCACCTGCATTCCTTTTGGCAAATTTTCAGATTTATCTCTGCTTATTGTTTGGAAATTAATATATATTATATAATGGTAATGTTGAATATTTATTATCAGCTAAATAAAAGTTATTTTTATGCTTTACCTAATTAATGAGCTCTGCATTTTATTTATACAATTATGAAAACTGCCATCCTTTGTCTATGATTAGATTTTGTTTCAATGAATTAATTAATAGAATTATGGGGATAGAACAGACCTCAAACCACCAGATGTTTCGTAGAAAGATGGGGAAGAAAACTGATCAATGTGCACACTAATGTTAGCTCTTTTTTTCTGAGTAAGTCTTTTATATCTGGTGATTCTGTAGTAATGATCTGGAATCAATAACTTAGTGGACATGACCAGCTATTAGAAAGTTAATGGCTTGGTCCAATACTATCGTTCAATTCAACCCAGAGGTTCTTTAGTTTTAATGGAGAAAGAAATGAGTGAGTTAAAATTAGATGAAAAAAACACACTGATGTCTTCTTCTTGCAGTATCTCACATAAACAGTAGAAGTAGGAGCCTTGAGTATAACAGAGAATGAAGCTTTGTAGATTTCCTTTGCCTTTTCAAAGAATACATACCTAATGTAAGAGAGGGGAAAGAAGGGCCAAGCTCTTTAGGCTACTTGCAGGACCACATTTTCCCTTTCTCTTGAATGCCAGTTCTTGGGATCATATTTTCATAGATCAAGGGCTAGAAGGTACTTAGTTCAACACATTCATTTTATGAATAAATAAAAAAGTGTATACCAAAGAGGAAATGAAAGGGGATAAATAACTTGCATAATGTTATTCATAATGAGTATCAATTTAAAAAATGTTGGTATGCATATAGATCAAGAAGTTTTCTATCCTAACTTCCCATGGAAGAATGAGAATGCTTACTCTGAGATAAGACAGGTCACCTGAATAGATTGCCTACTCCTTTTTTACTAGAGATAGGATTTTAAGCCAGTCTTTTGAATCTAGAAATAAAGGACTTTCTTTAGAGTGAGGATCTTATCTCATACTTCTTTTTTTTTATCTCATACTTCTGCAAATCAAATAACCATAGCAATATGCTGCAGTCATTGTAGATGCTTAATAAATATATTGATTGATTAGGTTGACTTTCTTGAAAGGCATGCAGATCACTTTCAACAGCTCCACTGCCCTTTATTTCTTTAGAAATAAATACAGATATTTTTTAAAGTAGATAAAAAGATTAAAAAAAACAGTAAAATGTGGACTGAAATGCTGAAAGAAAGCTTTCATTTGGTTGATACTAAGAAAGGTATGTAATTTTAAAATCAAAATTTTTCAAATGAAATTAGAAAGAAATTCAAATAAACTACCAACAGAATTTTTAATTCCATCTGATTTAGTTTTGCATTTTAGAAACAATACCTGGATGAGTTTGCATTCTTGTCCTTTAAAAAATTCTATCCATGAAAAAGAGAGAGAAAAAGAGAGAGAAAGAGAAAACAAGAAGAAGAAGAAGAAGAAGAAGAAGAAGAAGAAGAAGAAGAAGAAGAAGAAGAAGAAGAAGAAGAAGAAGAGAGAAAAGAGACAGAGGGGGAGGGTGGAAGGAGATAGGGAAAAAGAGAGAGTCATTTATTTATTTGCTATGTAGTGTTAAACATGTCACTTAATCTGACACTGAATCTCCTCAAAGGTCGATAATACTAAAGCTAATAACTCCCATAAGCCAATGAATGTGAGATTTGATTTATATGGATAATTTTTTTTTTATTGTGCAGGTCATAGTTTATCAAAACTTGCTCATCCTGTATTACCTTTATCTATGTCTTCTCAATGATTTACTCCAAGGAAGGTATTCAACATTCTGGTCACTTTTGTCAAGATCTCTTGCTGTCACATGAACTCATAAAAATCTTATTATTTTGTTTATTTTACTCAACACTTCATGATAATTTGGCATGTGAATGTGCATGTCTGTATGTATTAACAGTCAACATGCTGCTTTTAAACTGAATTCTAGTTTCATTTTCACCATTAATTAGTTTTTGGACATTATAGAGGTAACTTAACCTGTCTGAATTTCATTTTTCTCACTTATAAAATTGACTATTTAAGTTACCTATCCATTAGGTTATCTCTTACTCTTCTGATGTGATCAGATTAATATCTTTTTTCAAATCTTGTTCATGCTTTTTTCCTATTCTTACAGATGATGATGATAATAATGTACTGTATCCTGAACATTAATAGCATTTCTTTTTCTATTTTTATTTTGGAGATCTTCAAAATCAATAATTGGGAAACTGTAGTCTTCCATGGAATGGGAAAGTATTTATTGTGTTCATTATGTACAAAGTACTAAGATAAGTTTGGAGGCTACAAATAGGAAATTGCCATATTCTTTCCTCTTAAAAGCTTCTATTTTCTTTAAAAGCAATAATACATAAAGAACTTCATGATAGATATATAAAAGATGGAAAAGTCAGGTCATTTTTAATGTAAAGAATGGAGCCTGCAGATACAAGAACCTGGGGGCTTTGGACAATATACACAGGGCAGATCATCTTCTTCCAAGAGAATAGTAGCTCCAATGCTTAAGGTAACATGGATTCAGCGTCTAGCTGACAGTGGAAATCTCAGGTCTGGTGGGAACTAGACAATGGATAAATACGAGTTGGTTGAATATGAGAAAGATGTGTGGGTTCCTTCAGTGGCAGTAATTGGTGCAGATCTGTTTTCTTGTCACTTCCCAATGGATCGGTGTAGGGAAGGAAGTCAGCTTAATTAATCAACACATTTATTAAACACTTACTATAGTTGAAATGTACAGTGAAGTGGAACAATTGGTAGAGTGCTGGTCCTGGAATCAGGAATACTCATCTTCTTATATTCAAATCTGACCTCAGACACTTACTGTAATGAACTGTGTAAGCAAGGGAAAGATATTTAATCCTGTTTACCTCAATTTCCTCATCTGTTAAATGAGTTGTAGAAGGAAATGACGAATTATTTCAATAGCTTTGCCAAGAAAACTCCCAAATGGGATTGACAAATGAATGAAAAAATGAAGAAAACAAAATGTTGTGGAACAAGTACACAAGTATGTGATAAGGTCAGAATCATATGATGTTATCAGAAGAATGTTGGCTTTTTTAAAGATAGTCAAAATCATGTGAAAATATATCAAAAACCGTCAAATATAAAAATGTAATGTTACAATTCACAAAAGCATCTAATGTTGTATCATTCATAAGCTATTTCCTCAGTAACCATGTACTTATTTAATTTACACCATTACATATAGTCTATACATCTAGCTTATGATCTATAAAAAAAGATAAATTAAAGAAACCTTTAAAAATATGGAAACAAATTAGATTTTATCTGAACCTGATTTTATTATGGCTTTCTTATTTCCAAAATAAAAATTAAATGAAATTTTATTGATGAACAAAAAAAGATTTCCCCCATTATCCACTACCAAGGGAAAATAAATGTTCTCCTGATAAAATGAAATTTAGCATTATCTTCATTCAATCCTTGTCTATTTCACCTAAATGTAAAAATTGCAGAGATCTTCAGGCTATTTTGAAGTATAGTAATGTTATGCTATGTGCTGTCCTTGAAATAAAGGAGGAGTAATAGCCTCTTTCTTTTTTGAAGACATGAGAATAAATAAGCAAATCTTTTGGCAGACATTAGTACAAACAATGAAAGTAAGACTTGGAAAAATGAAAAAAAAAAAACACAAAAAACTTAAGTAGGAGTCATGACATCAGACTTCTAGTCCCAGTCCTGCCACAAATTACTTATATGAATTTAGATAATTTATTTAAACTGTTTGGTTTGTTCCTTGAAGTGATACTTGACATATTGTTAAATTCGATTTAATTTTATTATCCTGAGCTTTAGGGTCAGCCAAAGATATTTTTTTTGTTAAATTTATTTATTAATAAATAAAATTTCAATATATCTTTCAATTATTGAACTGAACTCAGAACCCTGATTTTGAAATCACCAAAAATCATTTATTTAATAATCTGGAGAAATATTCTTTCCCAATGTTAAATCCCTCCTCTATTTTAAATCTCTTAAATTCAAAGATCAAGTATTAAAATTAATAACAATAAAATAGAACAAATATAAATAATCATAGAAATATTTTATTTGAAGGAAACGTGGCTCTCAAAATATATTAAATTCATTATTTAAGGGAATATAAGAGCAAAACAACATATTATTTAGTTCATTTTGTATTTGAAAAAAAATGTTCCTTTCCAGAATTTTCTCTGTCCTTTTAGGAAGATGAAAGTTAAAAATTTTAATAAAGAAATAAAATACTGGCATATTTTTCTTCTTCTTTCTATTGCCCTTAGTCTCTCTCCAGATAGAACAGAAAAAATATCTTATTCATTTACATATCTAAAATTGTCTTTCTTCTGACTCATTCCTCATACATTTGCTCAATAATATTCCATCATAAAGTAACATTTGAAATAATTCTAACAGGAAAGAAATTTCTCTTCATTTTCTCTTGGTTTTGTCCATATTTTACCTTAGGAATCTTAAAAATCAGTATCATAAATCAGAAGAATTCTCACATACTCTATTTTACTTTATAGGGATAAGTCCCACATAGAATATAAATTGTAACTACTTTTCTTGTAGCTTATCTCTTTCTTAAAGACATTGGATTAGTTAGCTTAGCCCATATAACAGGTTTTTACTGAAGTGACTACATAAGAAAATGGGAACTCTAAGACTGGATGCAAATAATTTCACTTCAGGAACTAATTGCTCTATAATTTCATAAATAAAAAGCTTAACATGTAACAATGTTTCTATTTCAAAAAAAGCATATATATATATATATATATATATATATATATATACTTACATCTATACCAAGATAAGGTCTAAATAGGTTCATGATTTAGACATAAAGGACAATAATATGAGTAAATCAAGAGAGCAAGGTATAGTCTATCTGTCAGATCTTTGGAGAAGGGAAGAATTTATGACCAAACAAGAAATAGAAAAGATTCTGAAATGCAAAGTGGATAATTTTGACTATATTAAATGAAAAAGTATTTGCACAAACAAAACCAATGCATCCAATATTAGAAGGAAAGCAGAAAGATGAATGGGGGAAATACATTTAGTCTTTCTGATAAAGACATCATTTATAAATATATAGAAAATTAGTCAAATTTATAATAATACAAGTCATTCTCCAACTGATAAATTGTCAAAGTAAATTTTTAGATGAAGTTAAAGCTACCTATATTCATATAAAAATGTTCTAATCACTCCTGATTAGAGAAATACAAATTAAAACATCTCTGAAGTACTACCTTGAATCTATCAGTTGACTTATATGACAGGTAAAGATAAGTGTTGTAGAAGATGTGGCAAAACCAAAACACTAATGTGTAGTTGGTGGAGTTTTGAAGTGATACAGGCATTCTGGAGAGCAATTTGTGACTATGCCCAAGAGTTTATTAAATTATGCGTCCTCTTTGATCTAGCAGTGTCACTACTGTGTCTGTATTCCAAAAAGATCATAAAGGAGGGAAAAGGACTCATGTGCAAAAATGTTTGTAGCAGCTCTTTTTGTGTTGGCAAAGAATTAGAAGTTGAGGAGATGCCCATAAATTTGGGAATGACTGAATAGGTTATGGTATATGAATGAAATGCAATATTATTGTTCTATAAGAAATAATGAAAAGGCTGATTTCTAAGTGGCTTGGAAAGATTACATGAACTGATGCTGAGTGAAATGAACAGAACTAGGAGAACACTGTACACAGTAATAGCAAGATTATGTGATAATCATCTGTAATAAACTTAATTCTTCTCAGCAATACAGTGATCAAAAAAAATTTTCAATAGACTTAGGATGGAAAGTGCCATCCATTTTGTCTCTGATCAATGATTACTACTCCTAAATTTTTTTCTAATAAATTTTAGTTTTAATAAATATTATTGTGTTTGTGTATATTTCTTGTTTGCAATCACTGCTAATTCTTTTACTTTATGTCTACCCCTAGCTATTACTTAACCTTCCTTTCTACCCCAACCATCCCTCCCTTTTCTTCTTCCCCAACCCTTGTCCTCCCTCTTTATTCTATTCCCATTCCTCTACACGTCTCATCCAATTTTCCCATTAATCTACATATCCCACCTTTTCCTACTCCCTCCTCTTATTTCCTTATAAATTTTGGATAGTGTTATTCCCTGCTAGCTATATATGTATTGTTCCCTCTTTAGCTCACTCTTAATATGAGTAGAATTTAAGAACTACCAATCTTTCTCCCCCATCTAATTTCTTTTTATGTTTTCTCTTGCAACTCATTCATTTAATATAATTACTTTTTTAACTTTTCTTATATAACTTTGCTTTTTTAGAATCACAGTATACTCAACTCAACTTCAATGTTTCTTTTGAACTATACAATTATTATTTGCAATCATAGATATATGGCTTACATTTCCATGTACAAAACAAAAACAATTTGTTCTTATTGAGTGATTTGAAATTTATCTTTGATATTTATCTGATGTTTCTCTTGGCTTTTATATATTAAATTTTCTATTGAGTTTAGTTTTTTTAATAGAAAATTCTGAAGATATGACAATTCATTGAATGTTCCTTATTTTTCTTCCAGTTAGAACAATGCTAGATTCAGTTGGATATATTTTCTGCCTTCCTAATTCAAATGAATTAGGATCAAATGATTCAATTGATTGAATCAAAGGATTCAAATGATGAGCAATATATAATGTTTTAGGACTTGTGTTTTTTCTTTGTAGTCACTGAGAAGTCTGGAATGATTCTAATTGTGGCTCCAGCATATTTAAATAGGTTTGCCATTGGTGCTAATTGTAGTGTTGTAAAAATTTCTCTCTGATCTGGGGTTTTTGAAATTTATCAATGATGTTCCTGTAAGTTTTCCTTGTAGGATCTTTTTTTCAGGTGTTGATTGGTGAATATTTTTTTTTATATTTCTACTTTCCCCTCTTACTCTAACACTTCAGGACAATTTTCTTTAATTATTTCTTGTATCATTGTATCAAAATTATTAATTTTTTTGTCAGTTTTCAGGTGATCAAATTAGTGTTATGCTTTCTCTTCTTGATCTGTTCTCCAAATCTGTTGTTTCTTATAGAATGTTGCATGATTTCTTCTACTGTTTCATTCTTTATGTTTTATTTTTTATTTATTGTTCTTTTGTATTTCTAATTTTCCCTTGAACAAGTCTAATTTTCAAAGATTCATTTTCTTAAGATCATGGAATCTCCTTTTCTAGTTGATTGAGTTTATTTTCATAATCTTGCTTTTCTTTTATTGTTTTCAATACTTTTTGTTTTTTTTCTCAATCTCTCTCATTTGATTTTTAAATGTTTTTTAATTATGTAAATTCTTGTTGTACAGGTAAGCATCTAGCATTACTTTTTGAGGTAGGAGAGGCTTTTTATTCTTTTTTATTTACTTCAGGATCATCCTCTAAAGATTTTTCCCGAAGGACAACGCTGATGTGGAGCCATGGTGGCGGAGATCAGACAGGTGTCTCTGTAACCTCCTCTAACCTCCCCTCAAACCAACAGCATATGAAGCCTCTAGACTGATTCTGAAGCAAAAAAA
>JAJPUD010029499.1:3369-13853 GCA_023553655.1 Myrmecobius fasciatus
ATCTATCTATCTATCTATCTATCTATCTATCTATCTATCTATCTATCCTTTCCAGATTCACATACAATTGTCAACAACAACAAAGCCTTTCCTATGGTTTGCCATAGGAGGAAAATGAGATACAGACGAATGGGGAGGAACAAGATAAAAGTAATCAATAGTTCAAAAAATATTACTTTTTCAGAATTTTTTTTTCTTTTAGTATAAAAGAATGACTCTAAAATTTAATGCAACAGAGCAGAATGAGCAGTTTCATAGGTGAAATTGTATTGTAACATTACACCTTTAAAGCATTTATAAAATAAATGTGTATTGGTAATATTTTCACAAAAAATATTATCTTATAATAGATTCATTTCTGAGATGAAGGTAAGAAAAAAGAAGGAAGAAAAAAGGAAAGAAGGAAAAAAAGGAGAAAAGACGAGAAAGAAGAAGGGAGGAAGGAAAAAAGAAAGGAAGGAGGTAGGAAGGGAAGCAAAGAAAGAAAAAGGGAGCAAAAAAGAAATAGAATGAGGAAGTGGATGGAAGTGGGATGGGGATGTAAGAAGTTGAATCAAAAACAAAGATATGAATGAAACCAATAACACCTCTGCCACCAAATATACATATGATGATGGAAGTCATATGAAATCTCTGAACTTTAGTTTTTCTGTAAAATAATACCTACTTCATCTTGTTGTCTTCTGCCTCAAAGGAGATAATGTAAATAAGACAATTTACCAACTTTTAAGTGCTATTTAAACTATCATCGCCACCATAAACAACAATGCTAACCATGAAATTAAAATAATTATATACAATAAATTCATTCAACCAATACAGGAAGTCTTCTAAACCTTAGAGCAGTGTCTTCATGAATTTCTGTAGACAATCTCCTAGTCTAATTTTCAAGTAACTTTAACTATTTGTAACCCTGAATTACTGTCTGAAGCTTTTATAGGTTCTTATATTCTTACTGAATAATAAAAATCATATTTCTCTTTGTTAATATAAGATATGGACTGAATAGCTGAGGAAAACATCTTTCATAAAATTAATAAATCCAAAGCAGTATGCATATTTTAGCTCATTTAAAGAATATACTCTTTTGCCTGTTTTGTACCAACTCATCAAATCCATAAAAAGAAGAAAAGGCATATGAATCCAACCCAAAGTAAACATGTGCGCTTGACTAACTGATATTTTAATTCCAAAGAGAAATTATCATTGCCTAGCCCTGTTTGCATTGTCTCCTAAAGGACCATGCAAACACCAATATAGTTACCCACAACAATATCCATACCTCTGATTTTATTTATTGTGAATCTTTTCTTAGCAAACACTGTAAAATGATCCCAGCATTTACATTCACTTCCCCAAAGAGCAATAAACAGTTGAAAATTACCTGTAATTATTTCCACCTGCTGAACTCTATTTCAAGACATTTTGATTAATTAATGGCAAAAACTTATCACTATCAGTTACTGAATTTAAAAGAAAGCACCAAAAACCCATTTCTC
The DNA here is from genome assembly GCA_023553655.1 of Myrmecobius fasciatus. Taxonomy (NCBI): domain Eukaryota; kingdom Metazoa; phylum Chordata; class Mammalia; order Dasyuromorphia; family Myrmecobiidae; genus Myrmecobius; species Myrmecobius fasciatus. Next base: position 4,869 of record JAJPUD010029499.1, read on the forward strand.
AGTCCAAATTAGCATTCATCTAGAATGAAGTTTTGGTCCATTTTCTGGGTCGTTGCCACTGAACTCATTACACACATAATTGGAAAAAGCAGCCACTGTTAATCAATATAACAATATGATTTCCTTTATGAAAGTTAATCGCAATTATGGGAGAGGCAGAAACTAAATTTAAGGAGAAAAAAGGGAAACCAGTATTTTGATTCTTAACATTTGAACCTTATGATTTATTCCTTAGGCCCTAGGGGAAAGACCTTTACTATTTGTCTAGTATGTTTTCTCTTTCCTTTTTTTTAAAAGATAATTCAACAATGCAATTTAAGGTTACTGCAGTTCTGCAGAATCCTCATCAGAGTTCTCATTTATTATAGTTAATAGTGCACACCAATGTTTTAGATCAATTAGGCTTGGATTTCACTCTGATTTAAGGTTGTAGAGAATAAACCAGCTCCATCTCTCAGCCCTTCCTTCTCCCTCTGGAGATTAATGTACTTTCAATAGTGTATGAATTTTCTAAGCACTGTGTACAAGTTGGGCTTTTCCCATTTTTAATCTTCATCATGTTCTTGAGGCAGTAAACAAAGCCTAGTCCGGGAACTGAAAGGAGGAGGAAATGTGAATGATCGTTTCTCCTTAAAAATTCATGAGCACGTTGGTACTGGTAAGCCAACTGTGAACATTGGGAAATTTCATAAATCTCAATTGACAAGCTGAATCTCATGAATTCTATGGGAACTTAGCCAAAGAAATGCATTTTAGTTTTCTTTTTTATTTGAAAAAAAATGCATCTTCCCTCCTCAAATCTTGAAAGTTCTTAGCAATGATCCTGAGCCCTAGCAAGGGCTAAACTCTATGCCCTTTTTGATTCAATGTTCATTATATGAGTTCCTAATTTTCTAGCTAATAGGGAGAGATATTACCACCCTTGTCTATGCTAAGATAAGTGGCTCATGAAAGGAGGGTGAATGGAATATCATTAGCATTGTTAACTGAAGAAGCCATATTAATGATCCCATAGGTCTTTAGAATATTGGGAAGGGAGTGCACATACTTTGTGATGTGGAGGGGGAAATCACTGGATCTACTAACTAGCTATATGGCCTTCTAAATTCAATCTCTCTTCCTATTGAGTATCTGATATTCCATGGAAACAGCTATATGAGAATTCAATGTCAATTTAGCAAATGACTTATCCTATATGATTTTAGATACTACCATGTCAGTCTTATTTTTTTTTTCTTTTAGATCTTTTTACATGCTGATTTCATAAAAGTAAATAACTCTTACCATTTCTACTAGGCCCAGTTTGCCAGTGTATGTCTTATGTACAGTGTAAGTATAGCATTAGAATTTTGAGAATGAAAATATTGTTAGCACATCAGATGTAGTAACACAAGAATAAACAAGTTTACTTTCATTGTAAAACATAACATGTGAAACACAGTTTGTATTCTGGGAGCTGCAAGATTATTTCAGTAGGAACTCTAGCCTCTTGGATTTTATGTATAAAATCATTTAAAAGATCAATTTCTTTAGAATGCCCATTAGCTGGGAAATGACTGAAAAAGTTGAGGTATATGAATGTAATGGTATGCTATTATTATATAATAAATGATGAGCAGGCAGATTTCAGAAAAATCCTGAAAAGATATAAATGAACAGATGATGAGTGAAGGAAACAGAACTAGGAGAACATCATTCACAGTAACAGTAGCATTGTATGATGATCATCTATGATAGACTTAGCTCTCTTCAGCAGTACAATTATCTGTAACAATTCTGAAAGACTCACTATGTAAAATGCCATCCACATCCAGAAAAAAAGAACCGTGGAATCTGAATGCAGATTAAAATATACTATTTTCATTTGGTTTTGTTTTTTCTTTTTTTTATGATTTTCCCATTTTTTCTGATTTGTCTTTCGCAACATGACTCATGTAGAAATATGTTTAATATGATTGTACATGTATAACCTATACCAGATTACTTTCTGTCCTGTGGAGAAAAAAGAAAAAAAGACATGGGGGGAAAAATACAATTCAGAATCTTACAAAAATGAATGTTGTAAACTATATATAAATATATATTTGTGTGTGTGTGTGTTTGTGTGCATACATATATATATATTACATACATATATACATATATATAACACAATATTAAGTTCGAAAAATATTATCAAGCACCTATCATGTAAAAAATAGTTTAGTTTCTTTACCTGACTAATTACTTATGCTTACTGTGGGTGTAAGTCAATTTTGGGCAAATTGTTTAATATTCCTATTTTTCAGTTTTCTCTTCTACAAAATGACTTGATGGAACTAGACAATTCCTGTGGCCCCTTTCAACTCTAGACCTTTGATACTATGAATCCAGTGTAACTGGATTCTATGTTTAAGGATGTTAAAGAAGAAAAAGAACTGTTATACAATCTGAATTTAGTCCTTGCACAGACATTTACTAGATGTGTGACCCTGAGAAATATTCTACTTTCATAGGAAGATAGTGAAATATAATGGAAATTGTTGTATTTGAAGATGAAAGTTAAATATTGGCAATTCTATTTACTGTTTGACCATGAGCAGGCCAGTTAACATCCTTGAGTATAAATTTCCTCAACTATAAAATACAGCACTAACTACCTCGGCAGAAAGCTATGAACAAAGTACTCTATCAATCTTAGCATGCTATAAAAATGCACTGTCATATAAATGTGACTTTCGGTCTAGTCTTAGAATAATATCCAATTAATTGTAGACCATAGATAGTCAAGCCACTTTGCTCTCCTGGACCTCTGTTGATTCATTTGTAAACAGAAGGAATTGAATTAAATACTTTTAAAGGTGCTTTTCACACCTAATGTTCTATGTTTTAACATTCTATCATTTAATTTCCCATCCAACTCCAGTATTAAAAGTCCATGATTATCAATTAGAGCACAGAGAGCTGACTGCAAATCTAGGAAGACCTGAGGTCAAGTATCTTTTGTAACATGTACTGCTGTGGGACCCTGGATGAATCATTTAAGCTCTCACTATTTTAAATAACTCTCTCTCGCTAAGGAAGTTGGTCTTGATCAGTATTTCCCAAATGCTAATCTGTGACAAATTACCATTGACTTGCAATTTTTTTAGCACTAAAATTCTCTCTTTTTAAAATAATAGACAAAAATACATTAATCCTTTTCCTTCTCTTCCTTTTTGTAGTATTTCTCCCTCCATTGGGTTTATCCTTTTCTTCAACTATTTATTTCAGCCTTCCAAGGTCAAAGAAAGTTATATTAGTCATTAGACTAGAGGGTTTAGATATATTATTGATTCATAAACTAGTTTGCATGGAAAATCAATGAGATTCTGGCATGCTTGAAAAAAATTGTAATAGGTAATTCAGCTTTTAAGATTTTGAGAATGTTATACTTTTTGATATTTGGAATATGTGAACATTTCCAGCACAAAAATAATAGTGTTTCACATTTAGTACATGTGGAGTATGATAGCTCAATCCATGATTTTATTAGTAGCCAACATGAAGCACTGATGATATTTGTCTATTTACAGTAGAAGAATAACTGAAGATCATATTTAGTAATTTAGTGCAATGGATTTTTAATCATATATTAACTTTTCAGTTCAAGTACTTTTTGGTTATCTTTGACTCTACCTAACCTCATTTAGGGTTTTCTTGGTAAAGATACTGAGTGATACATTTCCTTTTCCAATTCATCTCATAGAGGAGGAAACTAAAGCAAACACTGTCACATAGCTAGTAAATGTTTTATAATTTTTTCTTTTGTTTATACATATCTACTCTGAGCTCTTCATTTGGAATTTCATCCCAAAGTTAAACTTTGACCCACTCATATAATTTTGAATGGAGCAGCAGACTCTTTGTTCTCATCTCTAATTTCTGTAATTCAAAGTACTAACTTCTCCCTCCCCTCAAGTGTTTATGCTCAGAACACTGATTCTCTTCCCTTTTCTTTGACTCTCATTAGAGCTGCATATCTTATACCTCCCTGAAGCATTGCTGTTCATAGAACATTGGTCTTCATGCCACTTTTAGTTTCAGTATACTCCAGACTTCAATACTCCCTGGAATAAACCAACTGTGCTGCAGTAAATCTGTTCCCAACTGTAATACCCTTGGTCAGATTACTGACAGATTTCAGGCTTATTTATCTGAGTTCACATTGGCTTCCCTGTTCATATTCTTGTCTCAGAGTCCACAGGATTCTGGCTGTCATTTTGTTTAATTCTGTATTGTATAATTGAGTTCACCATTTCTCTTTATTTTTCTTGCTTGTTATTTAAAATAGTGCCCATTTTAAAATTTTGCTAGAATGCTTATGGGAAAGTTATCTTTTCTATGACCTTTCATGTCACCATTTTAATCAGAAATAGTAGGGCTTCATTTTGCAAATGAGGAAACTGAAACTCAAAGAGGTAATTTGTCCAAGGTCACACAAATTATAAGTGACACAGCTAAGCTCAAAATCCAAAGCTCATGAGTAGAAAATTAGTTCTTTTTCGTGATCATACTAAAATTGTCACAAGTAACAGGCTTTTCACCCTCTCAGAAGTTTTAAAAAAATAACAATAAAAAAAACAATAGAAAAACAGGGAATTGAATCATTTTGGAGACCACACAATTCCAAAAACACATCATTTTATATGATTCATTTCTGAAATATTAAATTTTAAATGTCTCTAAAATTCAACCCATTATGATTTTTATTTATTTATTTAATGCATCATTTTTAATTTTATTTATTTTAATTGATGTCACAATGAATAGCGTTTTGATCCTGGAGTCAGGAAGACCCATCTTAATTAGTTAAAATCTGCCCTCAGATAATTACTATATATGTGACTCTTGGTGATTCACTTAACCTGTTTGCCTTAGTTCCTCATCTGTAAAATAAGCTGGAGAAAAAAATGGCAAATCACTCTAACACTTTTGCCAACAAAGATCAAAAATAGGGTCACAATGAGTCAGACATGACTGAAGTGATTGACCAAAATCAAAATATTTTAATTTAACACATATCATAAGATGCTATTTTAAAAGGCAACCAGAAATAATGGAGAGACAAACTTATTTTCAAGAAACCTTGCTTTAATTCTCTCTCTGACAACTAATTGTTGAAAAATCCGATCTAGAAAGAGGAAAAAAAAACCTAAGAAGGAAAACACAATGCAGCAAATATTCACAGAAAGCATTAAAATGCTGTGTTGTGATCCATACTCAGTTCCCATTGGTCTCTCTCTGGATGTACATGACAATGTTCATCACTGAACAATAGTAACTGGTTTGAATCACTTCATCTTTTTCATTCTCAGTAAGTACTCTTAAAGCTCTACCTAAAAACACACCATTGGACATGAATCTATACTGCCTTTCATCTAAGGCAGTCTAAGTAGCTTACAATTTTTTCATTAACTCTAGTTCTGAATATATTCCTTTGCACTCCAATATGCTCCCATAATAAAGAATGAAAAGTAAAGTAAATCATTCAATTAAACTTATCAAAACATCAACTACATTTGACAAGGTAATGCAATGGTCCACTGCCAAGATGGTAGGGAGGAAAATTGATTTTCTCATTTCCTCTCTATGTCTAAGATTGACATAAAAATTACATACCAATTTTGATTTTTTGAAGTTAATGTATATTTTTCCCTTAAGTTAGGCTTATATCATTGTGTATCAATTTGTATTTCCCATATACTTCTTTGAATTTTTCATATTTATTGTTTTCTCTTTACATATGACATTAATTTCTCATATTCATTAACCACAATTGGTTTGTCTTTACTCCAAATAGATTGTTTCAAATTTCAGTACTGACACTTAAAAGCAGGGTGACCATGGAAATTTCATTAAATGTTCCAGAGACTTCCTTTCCTTATATCAAAAATGAGAAAAATAATGCTTTCACTGTCTCAAAAAGTCTTTTAAGGTCTTTTAAAAAGTCCTATGTGAATATGACTTATCAGCAAAATTTGTCACAGTTTAACCAAAAGAGAAAATTACAGTGCCAAGTTCAAAAGGAAAAATACAATGGTAATCACAATGGCCAGGCTTTGTCTTTTAACAATTTCATAATTTGCTTCTTCCTTTAAGCAAAATGAAATTGTCACCTCTTTCAGAAAACATTTACTACTCATCCTGATACTCATAATTCCTCATATTTCTAACAAGTCCTTTGACCTATGGTATTTGTATAGTTAGACACTATCATTTTTAATACTTAGCATAATGTCTGGCACATAGTAGGTGATTATTGATTTCCTAATCACTTTCTGAATATTTATATATTGACCTGTGTAGAGTCTATATCCCTTTTCACAAGGATAAGAAAAAATATTGTTATCAAATACATTCCAAAGTCAAAAGAACAAAGAACAATTAGATATGAAATAGATTATAAAATTCATCCAATACAATATCCAATACAATAGAAACAATAACAGTAACAAATCAAATTTATTTATATTCTGAATATGTAAATTTTATTTTATACATAACCTAATTTTTAAAATTTAGATAAATTTTTGGATCTGTTCTCTCTTTTTTTTTCATAAAAGAATCAAAAATAAATGCAGAAAATACCCATTAAAACTAACCAATAGATAGCCAAGATGGCAGAGTAAAAGCAAGGACTTGTTCAAACTCTCCTCCAAACCCCTCCAAATTCCTTTAAATAATGACTATATTTTTTTAGTATCAGAACCTACAAAAATAAATGGTGGAACAATTTTTAAGCCAAAAACAATTTAGAAGGCCAGCAGGAAAGGTCTGTTGTTCCATGCAGGGAGTCCAGTTCAGTCCTGGCTCAGACCAAACCAACACAGCCCTATCCCTAGCAAATCAGGAGCAGGCACTGGGGCTTCTGCATCTCTAGCAGCAAGGGTAGCTTCCAGCATCCCCAGCCTGCAGACACCAAAGAGCAACAAGAATGGTTTGATTCACTAGGATGAAAGGTCCTTAGGAAACCAGCAAATCAGGAACTGGCCTTGGAAGTCACTGAATCAGCAGAGGCAGTAACATGTGCTGATACAGTGACTGTGGCAGCAGCAGCAGTAGGAAAAACTTCTGGAGCACTTAGTCCCTAGACTGAGGATAACGTTGTCCACTAGCAGGTCAGAAGGAGGCCTCCAACAGCACAGAAGTAGGACTCTATTGCTTTACTACACTAGAACTTACAGTCAGAGCCCTACTTTAACAACGAGGTAAAAGCTAGGAAAAATAGGCTGGAACAATTAATTTAAAAAACAGATCTTGTCATTATACACGGCAACAACAGTACTATATGACAATTAATTCTGATGGACATGGCTCTCTTCAACAATGATATGTTTCAAACAACCTCCAAATGTTCACTGAAGAAAGCCATATACACCCAGAGAGAGGGATGTGAAATGTGGACCACAACATAACATTCTCATACTCCTTGATTGATGTTTGCTTACATTGTGTTTCCTTTATCTGATATATCTTTGTGTAGATAAGATTTTTCTCGCACAACAATGATAAGTTTGGAAATATGTATACATATATTCGATTTGCCAATATTTTAACATAATTAACATGTAGTGTATATCCTGCCATCTAGGGAAGGGGTGGGGAAGTTGGGGGGAAAAATTTATAACGGAAAGCTATGTAAGGGTTATTGTTGAAGAATTACCCACACATATGTTATGCAAATAAAATAAAATTAAAAAAAAAACTTAGGATGTGCCAAATACTGGTCTAAACTCTTGGGTTTTGAAAAAAAAAATAGATCTTGTTCAGAGACAGTTACTAAGGTGAAAGAAAGATCAAAATAAACCCTCAGAAGATAACAAAGTTAAAGCTCCTACTCCAAAATCTCTAAGAAAAATGAGAATTGATGTTAGATAATAGAAGAACTCAAAGGAGATTTTGAAAATGGAGCATGAGAGGTAGAGGAAACATTAGGAAGGGAGATGAGAATGATTTAAGAGAAAACACAAAAACTAATGAGAAGAATGCCTTACAAAGCCAAACTAGTCAAATAAGAAACGGGGTACAAATGCTTACTGAGGAAAATGATTCTTTAAAAATTAGAATTGAGGAGGGGCAGAGCCAAGATGGTGAACTGCGGACAGCTTTCTCTGTGAACTCCCAGGACATTCCCTCAAACCCAAAGTAAGCCTTCCAACTGGTTTCTGAGTGAGGGCCCCACCAAGCATTTGGACTACAACACACTTCCATCAAAGATCTACCTTGAAAGAACTCTAGAGAAGGTTAGCCTCAGGGGAAATCGGCCTCTGGTCGCGATCAGAATCCAGCCGGGGCGAAAGTCAGGGCTGCGATAGAGGGGCGGATTTTGGGCACCCAGGAAGCCCCTGGGAGACGCCTGGGCCACTTTGCTCTGCTTGCGGGCAGGTGCTTTGGCAGATCTGCCTTTGGAAAAGGGTGGATCGAGAACAGCTGAAAACGTGGTCCTAGTGCAAATCTAGCCCGACCAGCCTCAGACCCGATGTCAACTCGGCAAACTGCCCCAGGGCAAATACAAATTGTTGCAGTTTTTTCTGCTTTTGACCAATATCCCAACTTTAAATCATGAGCAAGAAGCAGAAGAGAGCTCTCACCATAGAAAGCTTTTATGGAGAAAAAATAGAACAGTCCCCAGATCCTGACATTATGTAAACAATCCCAGATGAAGCCACAAAGGCAGACTTAAGTTGGTCTCCCTTTCAGAAGGCTTACCTGGATGATTGCATTAAGAATCTCAAAAGAGAGCTAGAAGAAGAATGGGGAAATAAATTGAGATCAGGGCAACAGAAATATCAAAAATTGGAAAATAGGACTGGTGAATTGGAAAAAGAAAACAGTTCACTGAAAAACAAAATTGGTGAATTGGAAAAAATCACCAATTCAGTGGAAAATAAAAATGGTCAACTGAAAAACAAAATTTGTGAATTGGAAAAAGACAAAAAATCACTGAAAAACAAAATTGGTGAA
>JAJPUD010029500.1:0-13853 GCA_023553655.1 Myrmecobius fasciatus
TTTTTTTAATAATAAGCCCAATTCATTGATCTTTTCTTTCTCTATTTTATGCAAGTAAGCATCTAGAGATATAAAATTGCCCCTTATAACCGCTTTAGCCATATCCCACAAATTTTGGTATGTTGTCTCCTTATTGTCATTCTCCTGGATGAAATTATTGATTGTGTCTATGATTTGCTCTTTCACCCATTTATTCTTCAGGATTAGATTATTTAATTTCCAATTACCTTTTGGTTTATTTTCTCCTGGCCTTATATTGCATGTGATTTTTATTGCATCATGATCTGAAAAGGATGCATTTACTATTTCTGCCTTTCTGCATTTGATTTTGAGGTTTTTATTCCCTAACACATGGTCACTTTTTGTATAGGTTCCATGGACTGCTGAGAAAAAAGTAAACTCCCTACTGTCTCCATTCAACTTTCTCCATAGATCTATCATACCTAACTTTTCTAATAATTGGTTTATCTCCCTAGTTTCTTTCTTGTTTATTTTGTGGTTTGATTTATGTAATTCTGAGAGAGCAAGGTTGAGATCCCCCACTAGTATCGTTTGGCTGTCTATTTCTTCTTGCATCTCTCTTAATTTCTCCCCTAGGAATTTGTGTGCTATTGCACTTGGTGCATATATATTTAGTATAGATATTGCTACATTATCTATGGTACCCTTTAATAAAATATAGTTTCCTTCCTTATCTCTTTTGATTAGATCTATCTTGGCTTTTACTTGATCTGAGATAAGGATTGCTCCCCCTGCTTTTTTTGTTCACCTGAAGCATAATAGGTCCTGCTCCAGCCTTTTACCTTCATCCTATATGTGTCACTATGTTTTAGATGTGTTTCTTGTAGACAACATATTGTGGGATTCTGGTTTTTAATCCAGTCTGATATCCCCTTCCGCTTTATGGGAGAGTTCATCACATTCACATTCACAGATAGAATAACTAATTCTTTATTTCCTGCCATCTTATTTACCCGTTATGTTTTCCCCTTTCTTTTCCCCTTTCTCCCTTCCCCCCACCTCAGTACTTTGCTTTTGATGACCGTCTCCCCCAAACAATACTCCACCCTTTAGATCCCTTCCCCCTGTTTTTACTCCTTTCCCCTGATTCTTCTATTTTCCCTTCTATTAGTTCATCCCTTTCTTTTCCTCCTTTCCCTCCCCCTTTCCTCTAGCAACAGACAAGTTTCTATGTGAAATCAATTTTCTGATATACACTTTTAGAGCCCAACCTGATGAGAGTAAGATTTACACAATACTCAACTCCCTCCCCTCTTTCTCTCAATTATATTAGGTTTTCTTTGCCTCTTCAAGAGATTTTACCTTGTTTTTACCTCATTTTTTTTAGATCTTATTTTACCACTTTTTCCCTCTTTTCCCCAGTATGACAACCTTTCCCCCTCTAGTTCTCTTTTTCATATTATCAAAGTAATATCTAGTTAATTATACCCCCAAACTTTAAGCATCCCCCTAGTAGAAATAAAGTTCTCAAGAGTCCTTTCCTTTTTACCTTTTTATGCATCTCTTGAGTTCTGTGTTTGGATGTCGAATTTCTTATTCAGATCTGGTCATTTCATTAGAAATAGGTGAAATTCACCTATATCATTGAATGACCATCTTCTTCCCTGGAGGATAATGCTCATTTTAGCTGGATAGGATATTCTTGGCTGTAATTCAAGTTCCTTTGCTCTTCGGAATATCTGGTTCCAGGCCCTTTGATCCTTCAATGTGGAGGCTGACAGATCCTGTGTGATTCTAATTATTGATCCTCAGTATTTGAATTGTTTCTTTCTAGCTGCTAGCAGAATCTTTTCCTTGGTGCTATAGTCCTGAAATTTAGCCACGATATTCCTTGGGGTTTTAATTTTGGGCTCTCTTTCTGGAGTTGATCAGTGAATTCTTTCAATGGTGATTTTGCCCTTTGATTCTACAATCTCAGGGCAGTTTTCTTTCAGGATTTCCTGGAAGATAGTGTTTAGATTCTTTTTTTCATCATGGCTTTCAGGAAGTCCAATAATCCTTAGATTATCTCTCCTAGATCTATTTTCCAAGTCAGTTGTTTTTCCTAGGAGATATTTCATATTTTCTTCTAATTTTTCATTTTTTTGTTTTTGTTTGACTGATTCTTGAAGTCTTATTGAGTCATTCACTTGCATTTGTTCAATTCTTATTTTTAAAGTGTTGTTTTCTTCAGTTACCTTTTTAAGCTCCATTTGTAACTGGGCAATTGAATTTTTTTGTTCATTGCACTCTTTTTCCACTTCACTCATTTTATTTTTCAATAGATTCGTGTCTTTTTCATATCTCTTTTGCTGGGCATCATATCCTTCTTGCAAGATACTGTATCCTTCTTGCACTAATTTCAATTTATTTTCCCATTTATCCTCCAGTTCTTTTATTAGGTTCTTTAAGCAATCTTCCAGAAAGGCCTTTTGAAACTGGGACCAGTGATGGTCCTTGCTGATTCCCTCTGGAGTTATGTCTAAAGGAACCTCTGGCTCTGGGGTCTTCTCCTCTTTCTCTTTGTAAAAGCTGTCTATGGTGAGAGCTCTCTTTTGGCTCTTCATTTTTATTTTTTTTTTCTGAAAAATTTCTAGACAGCGTGAATATCTCTTTAAGGTAGGGGAAAAAAAAAAAAACGGCTGAAAAGGCTGGCTGAAGATTTTGCCCTGAGGGCTTCAACGAATTAATTTAAGGTGCTGGGCAGGTGGGGGCTAGGGCTAAGCCCGAATTACTCCTTAAACAAGGCAAGTTTGCCAGAACACCTGCCCCTAATCAGGGCAGAGTGTCCCGAGTGCCTCAGATAAACTCCAGGTTTTTGGAATTTGGAGTTTGGAGTTTGGAGTTTTTTTTGCCAGTCTGAGCTGAGCTGAGTCCCACCCTCACTTCCGGCCTCCACCAGAGTTCTCTGACACCAAAGTCCTCTGTTTATCCCTCTGTCCGAGCTAGACAAACCTGATGTGAAGTTTTTCAGAGATATCTGCAAGCAGTATCCAAATATTTCCTGATTCGTTGACTTGAAGATCAGTTCAGAGGCTTATTTTATTGTTGATTTGAGAGAAGTTTGGAGGAGGAAGCAGAGAGTCACCCTTTCACTCCGCCATCTTGGCTCCGCCCCCTCTCACTTTTCTTGAAACAAAAATAAGGAACTAACAAGAAATAAATAATAAGAAGGGAAAGGCTGTGGAAATTGCTAGATACTTATTTCTAGATACTTATCTACAGTTATAAGCCATTAAATATTAAACAACCAGGTCTGCAAAAAAAAGATAAGAATTTAAATCTAAGTATATAAATTTATTTTTAAAAATTACTGGCTTAAATATGGATACCACACAATTTACAAATTAATAAAGCTTTTTTGTTATAAACCAACTGATTCTTTTAGTACACTAGTATTTATTTTTGCCAACCTATTGTGCTCATACTCAGAGTATGATTGCAACTCAACCACATTTTGATATGGGTAATTGCATCCTGATCAATAAATTTATTGTCATTAAAATTGATTTATTTACTATTAAACTGTATCTTACCATTTTGCAAATTGTATTCATTGAATTGAATCCCCTTTAAATTTCAGCCCAACTGATTGAAATAGTGTTACCGATGTTTTTAAATTTTTAAATTTTTGTCTGGTTGCAGTAAATGAAACATTTTTTGATGTTTCTGTTGTTATCTATAGTATTCTGAAAATTAATCAAATATAATTCAGGTTTTAAAATTTCCCTTAAATTATACACTTTTTTTTTACCAGATATCCATATTGAAGTTAATTTTTCATAAAGTCAAATAGATTGCTTCAATAAATCAAAATAACTAAAAATGTATTCCTCATTGTTTCTGTCTAATAAAAGATGTAATTGTATATGTTGAATTGTATTATCTAGTAATATATTTCTCAGAAGGGTTATTAGGTTCAAATGAATAATTTTTATAAAAGACTTTACAAGATGTCTAGCATATAATATATATTTAATACATGCTTATAATCTTCCTCTTCACATATTTTTGGTTAAATTGAATATTTTAAAACTTATCTGAATTAATGAAATTTTGAAGATGTTATTCTTTCCAGGACAATATTTAAAATTTCCAAAGTTTGTATGATACAGTCTGTAAATTTTTGAGGAAGGAAGAAACTGAGGAAACAAGAAATTATTAAGTACTTATTATAATACCCCTAGGCACTTTATATCTCATTTGATCCTCACAACAATTCTGGGACTGAGGTACTATTACTGTACCCATTTTATAGTTGAATAAATTATGGCAGCTAGATATTAAGTAGATTGCCCAATGCCAAAACACGATTAAGTCTCTGAAGCATAATTTAAACTGAAATTGTCTGGACATCAGGCCTAGGATCTTAATCATTGTGTCATCTACAGAAAAAATGCATTTATAATGTAAGTTATACATCTCAGCCGTGTTAATAAAAGTTAAGATGGAGTATAAAATTTACATTTATTTATTCCTTTGTTTTTTCTTTTATTTTTAACATTTTTACAATAGTTATACTGTGAAAGAAAATAGATCAAAACAAAACCAAACAACCCTCAAGAAAAATAAAAAGAATGTATGCTTTAATCTGCATTAAGACAACATTAGTTCTTTCTCTGAGTATAGATAGCATTTTTTATCATAATTGTCAGTTTTTCCAAGGTGATGTGATCTAAGGACATGTGTATTTACTATTCTCCTGGCTTGCACTCTGGTATATGAGTGATCACAAGCAGTCTCTGCTGCCTTAGAATTGTGAGGAAGCTCCATGTTTCACTGTGACTGTAAGTATTAGTATAATAATGCTCCTCCTCACCCTGGGATGGTGAACCAAGACTGCTTCACAGATCTGAGTTTGCACAAAGCAAGATTCCTGTTTCAGTGATAGTAAAATGATCCCTTTAATCTATTTGCTGACAGCTGTTTGACCTCCTTACCATCCGGGCAAAGAGCTCTGGAAGCCACTGTTGCTGATTCAATGGCTCCCAAGACCTGCTCCTCGTTTGCTGGGAACCAGGAAGTTCTATGCCCACTGTACTGGATTACAATGCACACTTATTTCAATGTGACAGACCTTTCCTCCTGACCTTCTAAGTTGTCTTGGGCTGGAGATTTGTTTTACTCTCTCTTTTTGAGGATTCTAAAATTTGTTTGAAGTCATTATTTAAAGGAAGTTGGAGAGGATTGGGGGAAAGCTCAGAAAAGTCCTTACCTTTACTCTGCTATCTTGGCTCTGCTTCCTCATTCATCTTTTGAAAGATAAAATTGCCATGAAATCAAGTCATGAATGATAGCTGCTCAGGATGATTTCAGAGAGTCCAGGGGAAACTTACATGAATTGGTACTAAGGAAATGAGCAGAAACAAGAGAACACTGTACATGGCAGCAGCAAATTTATATGATGATCAATTCTGATGGATGTGGTTTTCTTCAACAATAAGATGATTCAGGCCAGTTCCAATGGTCTTGTGATAAAATCTGTACCCAGAGTGAAGACTGCGGGAACTGAGTGTGGATCATACCATAGCATTTTCACTATTTTTGTTGTTTCTTGCTTGCATTTCTTTTCTTTCACATTTTTTCCCTTTTTAGATCTGATCTTGTGCAGATTGATATTTGTGGAAATAGTTCTTTTAACTTTTTTTTATTTTCAAAACATATGCATGGATAATTTTTCAACAATGATCCTTGCATAGACTTGTGGTTCAGATTTTCCCTTCCTTACTCTCTACTCCATCCACTATATGGCAAACAATGCAATATAAATTATATGTGATAAATATATGTTAAATGCAAAATGTGTAAACATATTTATATAATTATCTTGCTGAACAAGAAAAAAATCAGATTAAAAAGTAAAGAAAATGAGTAAGAAAATAAAATTTAAGGAAACAACAAAAAGAGTGAGAAGGTTATGTTGTGATCCACATTCAGGTCCCACAAACCTCTGTCCCAGTGTAAATTGCTGTCTTTGTCACAAGATGATTGAAACTGGAATCAGTCATTTTAATTAATTGTCATATAATATTGATATTGCCATGTATAATGATCTCCTTGTTCTGGTCATTTCACTTAGCATCAGTTCATGTAAGTCTCTCCAGGCCTCTTTAAAATCATCTTCCTGATAATTTCTTATAAAACAATAATATTACATAACATTCATACACCAGAGTTTATTCAGTCATTCTCTAACTGATAGACATCCAATTTCTTGCCAATGTGAAAAGGGCTGCCACAAATATTATTGCGCATGTGGGTCCCTTTCCTTCCTTTAAGATGTCTTTGGGATATAAGCCCAATAAAAACACTTGGATAAAAGGGTATGCACAGTTTCATAACTGTTTGAGCATAATTCCAAATTGCTCTCCAGAATGGCTGGATCCATTCACAGTTCCACCAACAATGTATGAGAGTCCCAGTTTTCCCACATGCCCTCCAGCATTCATGATTATCTTTTCCTGTTATCTTCACCAATCTGAGAGATGTGTAGTGGTATCTCAGAGTTGTCTAAGTTTGCATTTCTCTCATCAATATTGATTTAGAGCACCTTTTCATATGACTTAGAAATGGTTTGAATTTCTTTATCTGAAAATTGTCTGTTCACATCCTTTTTTTTAATTAAAGCTTTTTATTTGTATAACGTAAGTATGGGTAGTTCCCCAGCATTGATCTTTACAAAGCTCTCCATTACAACTTTTACCCCCAGTCCTCTCCCCTCCCCTAGATGGCAGGAAGTCCACTACATGTCAATAATATTGAAATACTTGACAAGTTGTGCAAGAAAAATCCTATCTACAAGAAAAAAAAAGAAAATCAGAGAAAGGCAACACAATGCAAGCAAACATCAATAGAGATCATGAAAATGTTACGTTGTGGTCCATATTTCATATCCCTCACTCTGGGTGTATGTGGTTTTCTTCAGTGAACAATTGGAGCTGGTTTGAGACAATTCTTTGTTGCAGAGAACCATGTCCATCAGAATTGATTATCATGTAATATTGTTGTTGCTGTGTATAATGATCTCCTGGTTCTGCTCATTTCACTCAGCATCAGTTCATGCAAATCTCTCCAGGCCTCTCTGAAGTCGTCCTGCTGGTCATTTCTTACAGAGCAATAATATTCCATAACATTCGTATACCATAATTTGTTCAGCCACTCTCCAATTGATGGGCATCCATTCAGTTTCCAGTTTCTAGCCACTAAAAAAGGGCTGCCACAAACATTCTTGCACATGTGGGTCCCTTTCCCTCCTCTAAGATCTCTTTGGGATATAGGCCCAATAGAAACACTGCTGGGTCAAAGGGTATGCACAATTTGATAACTTTTTGAGCATAGCTTACAACTTGCTCTCCAGAATGGTTGGATCTGTTCACAGCTCCACCAACAATGCATCAGTGCCCCGGCCCTCCCACATCCCCACCAACAATCATCATTAACTTTTCCTGTAATTTTAGCCAATATGACAGATGTGTAGTGGTAGCTCAGGGTTGTCTGGATTTGCATTTCTCTGATCAATAGTGATTTGGAGCACCTTTTCATATGACTATAAATGGTTTTAATTTCATCCTCTGAAAATTGTCTGTTCATATCATTTGACCATTTATCAATTGGAGAATGTCTTGAATTTTTATAAATATGATACAATTCTCTAAATATTTTAGATATGAGACTGTTATCAGAACCCTTAAATGTAAAGATGATCTCCCAATTTATTGCTTCCCTTCTAATCTTGACTGCATTGGTTTTGTTTGTACAAAAACTTTTAAACTTAATGTAGTCCAAGTTACCTATCTGGTTTTCTATTAAGATTTCCAGTTCTTTTTTGGACATAAATTTATTCCATCTCGATAGGTTTGAGAGCTAAACTATACTATGTTCCTCTAGTTTACTTATAGTATCACTCTTTATATCCAGATCATGAACCCATTTAGATCTTATCTTGGTATGTGGTGTTAGATGTGGGTCAAGCCCTATTTTCTTCCACACTAGTTTCCAATTTTCCCAGCAGTTTTTGTCAAATAGTGAGTACTTATCCCAGAAGCTGGGGTCTTTGGGTTTATCAAAGATTAGACTGCTATAGTTATTGCCCAGTTTGTCTTGTGATTCTATCCTATTCCACTGATCGACTATGCTATTTCTTAGCCAGTACCAAATGGTTTTGATGATCGCTGCTTTGTAATATAGTTTTAGATCTGGTACAGCAAATCCACTATCATCAGCCTTTTTTTTTTCATTAATTCTCTTGAAACTCTTGACCTTTTGTTCTTCCAAATGAATTTTGCCACTATTTTTTCTAGATCTGTAAGATATTTTCTTGGGAGTTTGATTGGTATGGCACTAAATAAGTAAACTAGTTTGGGTAGTATTGTCATTTTTATTATATTTGCTCGGCCTACCCATGAGCATTTTCAGTTTTTCCAGTTGACTAGGTCTGATTTTATCTGTGTGGAAATTGTTTTGTAGTTTAGTTCATATAGTTCCTAACTTTCCCTTGGCAGATAAATTCCCAAATATTTTGTACTATGAACAGTTATTTTGAATGCAATTTCTTTTTGTATCTCTTGCTGTTGAACTTTATTGGTAATATATAAAAATGCTGATGATTTATGTGGATTTATTTTGTATACTGCAACTTTGTTAAAGTTGTGAATTCTTTCTCATAGTTTTTTAGTTGAGTCTTTAGGGTTCTCTACGTATATCATCATGTCATCTGCAAAGAGTGATCATTTAGTTTCCTCATTAACTATTCTAATTCCTTTAATCTCTTTTTCTTCTCTTACTGCCAAAGCTAACATTTCTAAGACAATATTAAATAATAATGGTGACAGTGGGCATCCTTGTTTCACTCCTGATCTTACTGGGAATGGTTCTAGTTTGACTCCATTATATATCATGCTTGTTGAAGGTTTTAAGTAGATGCTACTAATCATTTTAAGTAAAAGCCCATTTATTCCTATACTCTCCAGTGTTTTTAATAGGAATGGTTGTTGGATTTTATCAAAGGCTTTTTCTGCATCTATTGAGATAATCATATGGTTTTTGTTAATTTGGTTATTAATATAATTAATTATGTTGATAGTTTTCCTAATATTGAACCAGCCCTGCATCCCTGGTATAAATCCTACTTGGTCATAGTGTACTATCCTGGGGATGACTTTCTGTAATCTCATTGCTAATATCTTATTTAAAATTTTTGCATCAATATTCATTAGGGAAATTGGTCTATAGCTTTCTTTCTCTGTTTTCACCCTACCTGGTTTAGCTATCAACACCATATCGGTATCTTAGAAGGAATTTGGTAGCATAAATTCTGTCCTTATTTTTTCAAATAGTTTGTATAGTATTGGAATTAATTGTTCTTTGAATGTTTGGTAGAATTCACATGTAAATCCATCTGGCCCTGGAGATTTTTTCTTAGGGAGTTGGTTAATAGCTTGTTCTATTTCTTTTTCCAAAATGGGGCTATTTCAATAATTTATTTCCTCTTCTGTTAACCTTGGCAGTCTATATTTTTATAGATATTCCTCCATTTCATTTAGATTATCAAATTTATTGGCATAAAGTTGGGCAAAGAAACTCCTAATTATTACTGTAATTTCCTCTTCATTGGACGAAAGTTCTTCCTTATCATTTTTGAGACATAATTTGATTATCCTCTTTCCTTTTTCTAATCAAATTAAAGGCTTATCTATTTTGTTGGTTTTTTCATAAAACCAACACTTACTTTTATTTATTAATTCAATAGTTTTCTTATTTTCAATTTTATTGATCTCCCCTTTAATTTTCAGAATTTCCAATTTGGTATTTAATTGAGGGTTTTTAATTTGGTCTTTTTCTAGCTTTTTTAATTGTAAGCCCAGTTCATTGAACTTCTCTTTCTCTGTTTTATGCAAATAAGCATCTAGAGATATAAAATTACCCCTTATAACCGCTTTAGCCATGTCCCACAAATTTTGGTATGTTGTCTCATTGTTGTCATTCTCCTGGATGAAATTTTCGATTGTGTCTATAATTTGCTCTTTCACCCATTCGTTCTTCAGGATTAGAGTATTTAATTTCCAAATAACTTGTGGTCTATTTTCTCCTGGCCTTATATTACATGTGAGTTTTATTGCATCATGATCTGAGAAGGATGCATTTACTATTTCTGCTTTTCTGCATTTGATTTTGACGTTTTTATGCCCTAACACATGATCAATTTTTGTATAAGTTCCATGAACCCCTGAGAATAAAAAGTATACTTTTTTCTATCACCATTCAATTTCCTCCAGAGATCTATCATACCTAACTTTTCTAGCCTTTGGTTAACCTCCCTAACTTCTTTCTTATTTATTTTGGAATTTGATTTATCTAATTCTGAGAGAGCAAGGTTGAGATCTCCCACTAGTACAGTATTACTGTCTATTTCTCCTTGCATCTCTCTTAACTTCTCCTCTGGGAATTTGGATGCTATACCACTTGGTGCATATATGTTAAGTATTGATACTGCTTCATTGTCTATGGTACCCTTTAGTAAAATGTAGTTTCCTTCCTTATCTCTTTTAATTACATCTATTTTTGTTTTTACTTGATCTGAGATAAGGATTGTTACCACTGCCTTTCCTTGTTCACCTGAAGCATAGAAGATTCTTCTCCAGCCCTTTACTTTCACTCTGTATGTATCTCTATGTTTTAGATTTGTTTCTTGTAAACAACATGTTGTAGGATTCTGGCTTTTAATCCAGTCTACTACCCACTTCTGTTTTATGGGAGAGTTCATCCCATTCACGTTCACAGTTAAAATAACTATATCTGTATTCCCTGCCATCTTATTTACCCAGAGTTATGATTTTCTGTTCCCTTTCCCCTCTCTCCCTTCCCCCTCCCCAGTACTTTATTATTGATGACCACCTCCCACCAATAGTCCTCCCCCCTTTAGAATCCCTCCCTCCCCTTTATACTTTTCCCCTAATCCTTCTATTAGTTTATCCCTTTCCTTTCCTTTTTTCCCTCCCACCTTCCCACGAGGAGGGTTAGGCCTTTCTATGAAGCCAAATGGGTCTGATATACTCTCTTAGAGTCCAATCTAATGAGAGTAAGGTTTACACAGTACTCATCGCCCTTCCTACTTTCCCTGAATTATATTAGATTTTCTATGTCTCTTTATGAGATTTTGCCCTATTTTACCTCTTTTATTTTTACTTTATTTTTCCTCATTCCCCCCCTTTTTCTTTTCAGTATCTCTTCCACCTCTAATTTCTTTTCCATTATTATCAAAGAAAAATCAAATTATACCCCCATTCTTTAAGGATACGTATAGTAGAAATATAGTTCTTAAGAGTTCTTTTCTTTTTACCTTTTTATGTTTCTCTTGAGTTCTGTATTTGGAGGTAAATTTTTTTGTTCAGATCTGGTCTTTTCATTAGAAATAGGTGAAATTCTCCTGTATCATTGAATGACCATCTTCTTCCCTGGAAGATGAGGCTCATTCTAGCTGGATAGCTTATTCTTGGCTGTAATCCAAGTTCTTTTGCCTTTCGGAATATCTGATTCCAGGCCCTTCGATCCTTTAATGTGGAAGCTGACAGATCTTGTCTAATTCTAATTACAGTTCCTCGGTATTTGAACTGTTTCTTTCTAGCTGCTTGCAATATCTTTTCCTTGGTCCTGAAATTTGGCCACGATATTCCTTGGTGTTTTAATTTTCGGGTCTCTTTCAGCAGGTGATCGGTGAATTCTTTCAATGCCAATTTTGTCTTCTGATTCTAAAACCTCAGGGTAATTCTCTTTCATGATTTTCTGGAAGATAGCATCAAGTTTCTTTTTTTCATCGTAGCTTTCAGGGAGTCTGATAATCCTTAGATTGTCTCTCCTGGATCTGTTTTCCAAGTCAGTTGTTTTTCCTAGGAGATATTTCATATTTTATTCTATTTTTTTCATTTTTTTGTTTGAATGATTCTTGAAGTCTTATTCAGTCATTTACTTCTATTTGTTCAATTTTAATTTTTAAAGTATTATTTCCTTCAGTTATCTTTTTTAGCTCCTTTTGTAGCTGGCCAGTTGAATTTCTTGATTCAATGCATTCTTTTTTCATTTTCCCAGTTTTATTTTTTAGTGAATTGTTGTCTTTTCGTAATTCACCAATTTTGTTTTTCAGTGAATTGGTGATTTTTTCCAATTCACCAATTTTATTTTTTAGTGAATTGTTTTCTTTTTCCAATTCACCAGTCCTCTTTTCCAGTTTTTGATATCTCTGTTGCACTCATCTCAATTTATTTCCCCATTCTTCTTGTAGCTCTCTTTTAAGATTCTTTATGCAATCTTCCAGGTAAGCCTTCTGAAAGGGAGACCAGCTTAAGTCCACCTTTGTGCCTTCATCTTGGATTGTTTTCAGAACCTCAGGATCTGGGGACTTCTCTACTTTCTCTCCGTAGAAGCTGTCTATGGTGAGAGCTCTCTTCTGCTTCTTACTCATGGTTTTGAGCTGAGGTATCAGTCACTAGCAGGGGATTCTGCTGCAGTTTCAATTTGCCCTGGGGCACTTTGCCAAGCTGACTTCCGGTCTGAGGCTGGGAAGCTAGATCTGCACTAGGACCATGTTTTCAGTTGCTCTCAATGCACCCTTTACCAAAGGCAGATGTGCCAAAGCACCTGCCCGCAAGCAGAGCAAAGTGACCCAGGAGTGTCCCAGGGGCTTCCTGGGTGCCTAAAATCTGCCTCTGTGGCAGCCCAACTTCCACCCCGGGCGGGGTAGTGTCTGATCGCAGCCAAAGGCCGCTTCCCCTGAGGCTAACCTTCTCCGGAGTTTTTTCAAAGTAGATTGTTGATAGAAGAGCCTTGTAGTCCAAGTGTTTTGTGGAGCTCTCACTCCAAAACCAGTTCGGAGGCTCAATTTGTCTGGGTCTGAGGGAAGGTCTCAGGAACTCACAGAGAATGCTGTCTTCAGTTTGCCATCTTGGTTCCACCCTCTTTTCCAATCTCTTCTTGCAAAGATTTCATTTCCTTTGTCCATTTTTCTTCTAACTCTCTTTGAAGATCCTTCATGCAATCTTATAAGAAAGCCTTGTTAAATGGGGACTTGCTCATACCTCACTTTCGGGCTTTCTTTGGAGTTGATTTGTCTTTAGGAATCTCAAAATTTGTGGTCTGTTCTCTCCATTAATTTATATGATGAAAGTTCTTTATGGTTTTTTGCTCATTTTTTTAAGGCTTGAGATCTGCTCTTCACTAAAAGGAGTGACATCTGCTTTATTTTACCCTGGGGCAGTTCTGCTGATTACTTCCAGTGCTGGGTAATTGGGGTTAACTCTAGAGTTCTCCTGGGACTCAGTGGTTACAATTTTCCTGTTGTAGCAAATCTCTCAAACCATCTGCTTGTGACTAGGACAGAGAAGCTTAAGAGGCTCTCAGAAGATTCCCAGCTCTGATTCCTCACCCCAGCTCCTTGCCCTAGTCTCCCTTTGCTATACCTTGGGCTAGGTAGAATTTCCTCCTGCCCATTTGAAACAGACCTGTTCTGAATTTCTTCCAAGTATTTTCTTCTGGAAATTTGTGTACTCCAAATATTTGTTGGTTCTTTGACTTCAAAACCAGTTTATAGGCTTAATGTACTTAATGCTGCTTTGAGAGAAGGTCACAGGAGATTACAGAAAATCATGTTTGCTCTCTGTCATCTTGGTCTTATCCCCCTCAGAATTATGTTTAAAAGAATTGCACATGCCTATCATATATTAGATTACTTGCCATTTAGAAGAAGAGTTGGGGGGGAAGGAAAGAGAAAAAATTAGTACACAAGATTTTGTATTGGTGAATGTTGAAAATTACCCTTGTGTATATATATATATATATATATATATATATATATATATATA
>JAJPUD010029501.1:0-13852 GCA_023553655.1 Myrmecobius fasciatus
ATATACACCTATATGTATATGCATACAAATACATACACACACATATTTATATATATACATATATACGTATATATATGCATCTTTATTTTCATTCTTTATTGCTTTGATAGATGGGTATAATACACACAAACACATTTATAAACATATATGGGAGTGTATCTTGTTCAGAGATGAATCATTGGATGGTGGAGGTAAATAGATATAGATACACAGATACGTATGTATACATATACATACATTCAAATATGCATATTTACATGCATGATACAAAAGTACACATACAAGAAAATATATTTGTATACATATGTATACATACATATATACATGAATGTTTGTGTAGTGGAAAAAAAACTAACTTTTCTCTTTGTTTTAACTTTTTCATAATTTAAGGAAAGATCAACAAATAGAAACAATGAGAAACATGATGATGCCATATTCTTTAACAGTAGTTCTTACTGACCTGTGTGTGTGTGTGTGTTTGTGTGAGTGTTTTAGTATTCATAGGAAATATATTTTAGCACTTTACGTTTCAATAAGATGGCAAATAAATGTATAAAATTAGTTCATCTCAATGAGAATATGGCATGCACTAAGCTATTTCGACACTAGCTGGAATGCCCATAACAAATTATGAAGTAGATATACTATGTTAGAATAGGGTAGAAAAATATCTTGCAGATTGTACAGATTCAGATTTCAACTTTAAATGGAGTTCAACTGAACAAATATTAATTAAATCCATACTGAATACAAATATCATGTTGAGATGCTGGGGATACTCAGAAAATGAGACGACTATCCTTGTGCAACTTAGATCTTTTATGATGAGTGATGGACAAGAACAAGGGAAGAAATAAGTAGACACAAGGTCCCTAGATTATTTGAGGAAGCAGAAAGAAATTATAACTAGTAAGAATAAGGAAAGATGTCACATACAAGTACATCTGAGCTATATACCTTGGAGGAAGCCTGGACTTCTAAGAGGTGAAGCTAAAGAGGGAGAGCATTCCAGGCCTGGGGAACAGCATGTTGAATAGCACAGGCTCAGGTAGATGGGAATGTATTTGAAGAAAAGCTAGCAGTCTTGATTAGCTGAAAGTGAACGAATGAAATAATATGAGTCTTGGGGCAGCTAGGTGGCGCAGTGGATAGAGCACCAGCCCTGAAGTCAGGAGGACCTGAGTTCAAATCTGGTCTCAGACCCTTCCTAGCGGTATGACCCTGGGCAAGTCACTTGACCCCAATTGCCTTAGCAAAAAGCAAAAAAAAAAAAGAAAGAAAGAAAGAAAGAAAGAATATGAGTCTTGAAAAGTAGGTAAGGCCAGACTGAGGAGGATATTAAAAGCTAGGGCAAAGGGGCAGCTAGGTGGTGCAATGGATAGAGTACCAGTCCTGAAGTTAGGAGGACCTGAGTTCAAATCTGGCCTCAGACACTTCATATTCCCTAGCTGTGTGACCCTGAGCAAGTAACTTAACCTCAATTGCCTCAGCAAAAAAAAAAAAAAAAAAAAAAAAAAGCTAGAGCAAAGAGTTTAGATTTTATCCTACAAATATTTTGCTTAGCAAATGAATCATGTAATAAGAAATAATAGTCTCATTAATCTGTAAATTTGTCAAAATACCGCATGATTTTTAAAGTGTTTTGTGACAATATCTGAAGTTAGCTGTACATTCACTTTATTCCACAAAAGTCAATCATTATCTTTGTTCCAATTTATTCATCATATTTTCTTTCTTTATATTTCTATTTCTTTCCTATTTTTTCTTTTCCACTCTTTCTACTTTTTTCTGTTTTTGCTACTCATTATTCTTTTTCTCCTCCTCAATTTCAGTCACTTTTTTCAACATGATTATTTCAACAATATTAGGAACATCGATGCAGAGCTGAAAGGAATCTCAGAAGATATCTATACCAGAGGTTCTTAATGTTCTGTTTAAAGAATCCCAAATGATTCATTGATTAATTACAGAGGATCTGTGAAATTTGCCAGGAAAAAAAAATCATTATTTCCATTAACTACTATCTTAAATTTAGCATTTTCTTTGATTATGCATGTAAGCAACAAATAATCAGTCTGTGAATGGGTCTAGAAGTTTGGCCAAAGTCACACAGATAGTAAGTACTGGAGGTAGGATTTGAACCTATGTCTTATTCCAAAGCCAGTATTTATTTTATTGTGTCATACTCACTCAATCCCTTACCTAATCAAAATATAAAACTGCAAATTTATTATTACTTGTAAGAGAGTACTGTGTTGAATTTTGCTTTGAGCTTTCTATTTTTGGTGGGCAAGTTACAAAAGTTCTTAAGCAGAATTGAGGGTGGGAATAAGATTAGAGTGCTAGGATAAAAGGTAGTCCTGAAGATAAGACAAGTAATTTGTGCAGTTTTGTCAGCACACTATAGGTTCCAAATCTTCCTTTTCCTTCTGTGCCTTTTTTTATTCACCTGCTTTATCATTGAGAATACGCATTTCCATAAATCTGAGACAATAAATATGTCTTTGTTTTCACTCATTTCTACTTTTGTCATTCCTTAAATCCTAAGAACTTTTCCTTATCAGAAATTCATCACTATAATATCACATATAAATGATCCCACTGAATGAACTATAATATAGTGAATTTCCAGAGAATATTATGACATTTTTTTTTACTTCTCCTTCCTCTCACATTCCTTTCTATTGCTTTCCCCTTTTTCCCCTTCTTTTCTCTCCACACATACCTTTTCCTTCTCTTCCCTTCTCTTCTGTCCCATCTCACTTACTCTTCTCACCTTTTATTCCTTGCTTTTTTCTTCTCTTCCCTGTCCTCCCTTTCATGAGTAGATCTCCTTGCCAGCCAAGATGACATGATTTTATTCTTTCAGATATAGAATGCTCTTGTTGTTGGTCCTTTTCAAGTCTCTACCTCTGCTAAACGTATTGTTAGGGGAATCTCACTGTGGGTAGATATCTCTTAAATCCAGAATTGAAGACCCCAGGATTACCCAAGAGATTACTCCTAAAGCTAAAAAGTTCATTTGTTTGGATCAATATTTTTCAAATATTACTCACTGAAAGGAAGAGAAGTAAAGAAAGTGTCTAGAGACTCTAATCTCAGGCTCTTTTATACAAACATATACCTTTCACCATGTGCTTCTGTGAATCACTATTGCTACTAAGGGATAGAAGGAAATCTTATGCCTTCTCCCATCCCTCCAACCTTCTATACCTCCTCTGAAGTAGATAAATTTTTCCAAAATGAAGTCTGGCTCTCAGTCATCAATCATTAGGATACAGCCCTTACTGGAGACTAATGATTGGAGGTCACTGCATTCTCAAAGTAGTTAATCCAGCCCACTGGGAGATACCTTCCTGCAACACAGGTTGATTGAGGTGAGAGTAGTGCTAATGACATTGATCAAGGATTTCCTGATCAAGAACCTTCTACCCTTTCTTCCGCTATTTTCTTTCTCTTTCTCTTTTCTTTTCTCCCTGCTTTAGTGTTCCCCTTTTTGTCCTCCTCAGTGTTATGATTTTTAGGGAAGTGGAAATAAAAAGGGAAAATTCAAATATATTCCAAATTCTAAGAAAGAAAGAAAGAACAATTTGAGTTAAGAGGATCCTATCCTGTATAGTAGCAGCTCCATTGTAGGAGACTCTAGAATAATGGATCTTAGTACAAAGAGTCCAAACTATCACATTTTGCCATATATTCCTGACTCATGAAAAGCATATGATACTAAAACATCTCAGCACAGGAATGGGACAGCTTCATTCCAAATGAGGTCTTGATAATATGTAAGATTTCTTTCAGATCATTCCCCAATCCCTAACTTCCCATTCTCAACTTTTCATCCAGTATATCTTATTTAATTCAAATTTACTTGACCTCATTGCTTTCTTTTGATTCTTTCAAAGACACAGGATAAGTAATTTTGATCTTTTTTTTATGAGACAGTAGTATAGTCTATGATTTCTTTCCCTTTCATTTGAACATTCCTCTTAGACTATTCTAGGTAGAGGTTAAGGGTATTTCACATTTTCATTTTCACAATTTTTTTTCAAGGATCAAGCCTTAGAAGTCCCAATTTAGCAGATTTTGGATCTAGCATCCTATAAGCTCATGATTATAAATAGAGTTGCCATCTCACAGACTGTTGGAAGGGCCAGCAGTTTGGACAAGGAGTAGGAAGCTACCAAAACTCCTTGCCCCTCACATCAGGACTAGTAGGACTCTATCAATTTCAAATGGAGAATTGTGGAAACTTTTTGGTAAAGTAGGTAATAAATTTGAGGGCCACAAATTTAATAAAGATCATTAGCATTATGGTTTGTAGAGTACATGTTATGTTATATATATACGTATATATACATACATATATGTATATACATACACATATAATAAAACACACACATATATTAAACACATATCATGAATATGTGTTATTGCCTCTCAAATCCTAAAGAACTTTATCATCCTAAAGAACACAGTCATGAAACAAACACTCTTTGTATACTTCCAAAATATTCATAGACATTATATAATTAATTAGTCTGATAAACCTTGAAATGAGCAGTTAGCATTTTTATTTTCCCATAGAAAGAAGAATTTATATAATTGCTGCAATGTCCATCTGCTTCTGAACTTGAAATAAGAATAAGAATAAAATTATTTTAAATATGTCATTGAATTAATAGTATTAAGGAAAGGGCACTTTATACTATCTGCTTAAGGGACAGATGGTAAATGCAATGATTTCTATTACACAAATTAATAAGTTAAGGAGAAGAATTTAAATGACCGGAGTTTGTAGTTGTAGGGTGTAGCAATGTTTGGGGCAACAACCATTTCCTTTAGGAATATCTGTTATAATTACATACAACTGTTATGTCAATCATTAAAAACAAACAAAAGTTGAGTATAAAATTTGTGGAGGCTTTTCGTTGTAACTTTGCTACTCCTAGTCAAAATGTCTTTGCTTTTTAGTTTGATCACCTGTAACTGATATGGTAAGTAATAACTTCTCTTCTAAGAAGTCAACATGATGGTCGTATTATGCAATAAAAGAAAAAGATTTTTGTAAAATTAAACTATATTACTAATGTAAAAATTGAACTATTATAGTAAGAGTATTTTTATGCAGCATGATATTAATCACTGATTGTGAAGTGAAGAATTAAAGCTATCTGGATTAACTATGACCACGAAGGAAGATGGATAAATCATGTTAGGAGAATGAGAGACAACCAATGGACATACCAAATAGAACAAAATAAAATTCTTTAGTACTCTTAGTAAAAACCTCTGTGGAGGGTTTATGTTGATAGATTATGCATAAGAGCTGCAATAGGTATAAGTTGAATATTGCCCAAGTATGCTGGCATATCTTAGAGAAAGAAATGTATTTAGCAAACCATTTTCCCGCATGTTGAGAAAGGTGCAGAGGATGAAAAATTAGGAGAGATTGTGATCCATATTAATCTGGGCAATATACACATTCAGGAAATTTTATATTACTTTGAGTATGAAAGTGGAAAGAATTTTATTACTATATCACAAGAATCACAGATATCAACATTGTTGTATTTCATTGGCCATTTCCCTTCATTATTTAGGCTATGGCCCTAAAAAGATGAAAAATGAATCCACCAGGTGAGAAAGCTGGTCAGAAAGAGAGGCCAGAAAATTATTTCAACTAAAAATAGAAGTTTCTGTGAATAAAATGCACCTGAGCAGGATGAGAAAATGTCTAGGATGGGACTAGCATCTGCTTATGCATTTCATAGTTATTAAAATTCTTGTGGGTTTGAGGATGAAACTTCTTTTAAATATTTACAACAAAAGCACCAGGAGTAAGAGGTAATGTGAATCTCTTTTGATTTGGATAAGTAATGCTGAGGGAATAAGAAGGAAAATAAAGTGTTAGTCTAGTAATGGAAAAGAGGAAAAGATCCCAAATTATTCATAAGTCAATTTTAAATTCAAGGTGCCCTAAAATTTTTGAGACACCCTGAATGTATTTAGGGCTTTATTTATTTATACTTTTCTAATTAATTAATTAATTGTTTGTTTTGTTTAGTAGGTGCAGTATGAGATACATACTAATGAAAGACTAAATATATACACACTAAATAAAAACAAGACTTACATTGAGGAGGATAATAGTAATATATGGCTTCCCAAATAAAGAAAGAATATCAATGAAACATTATTTTTTACTATTTTCCCTCTCTCCTTCTGTACTTCTTTCTCTATTGCTCCCACATATATATACATATGTATATATGTATATATATAAACATATATACACACACACATAGTTGTATATGTGCATATATAGCTGTTTCTTTCTCTATATTTTTTGTGTTTGCCTTTCTCTGTCTCACTTTCATTCTCTCTAAAAAATATACAGAAGAAAACAGAATGAAATTCAGAACAGGGCACATATATGGTGGATAATTTTCTTGTAGTTTCTTGAAATTATCTTTTTTATTTTTATTTTCAAATTTCCTATTTGTTGATGATTGTTAAATTCATAATAAAAAATAAATGTTTATCTTAAAGTGATGAAAGCCTAGGTCTGACTCTTGTGCCTACCATATGCTATTTGTACAACTATGGGTAATTCACGTAATTCTTAGTTCTTTAGACAGCTATGCTTATGGTGTAGAAAAGATTCTAATCAATTCTGCACCAGAAGAGGGAATTTACTCAACAGGAACTTTATTTATCAGTGAAATCACAGATACACAAACACATAGGAGGGGACTTGAACTGAAATCTCGCTTCTGAGATTTACTCTCCATTTGCAGCACCATTTTACCATAAATAGTAATGAATCTATAATAAAAGGTCAAGATTGTTTTTTTCAATATGTATTTCTGATAGATTATTTAAAGTCAGTTATTTGTATGTTATTTTCTAACAATTTTATTATAATTTGAAGATACATTTCAATAGAAAAATAATAATATCCAATAATATATTTTGAATGTTTTATCATTTTCAATAGAATTTCTTATCTGAGCCACTGAATGTTCTGCAAATTACCCAACTTATGAAAGAGTATGACCATTGTGAAGATTAAAAAAACAAACAAACAAACAAACCTCTGTGTTCAAAATGTTAAGTTATCTGACCAGGTTCACATCTGACCAGGTTTAGTTGTAGTAGATTTTTTAAAAAATTGCTTTATTCTTTTCTGGTTATACATATATATTGAACTTTTAATATTCATTTCTTTACAAGTCATGTTGGGAGGGAAAATCAGAACAAAAAGGAAAAATCACAAGAGGAAAAAAAAAGTAGAAAAAGATGCAAACATAGCATATGTTGATTGATATTCAAACTTCATAATTCTTTTCTGGATGCAGATGGTGTTTTCTATCCATAGTTTGTTAGAATTGCCTTGGATCACTGAACCACTGAGGAGAATCAAGTCTTTTATAGTTGATCATCATAACAATTTCACTGTTACTGTGTACAATATATCCCTGGTTCTGCTTGTTTTGCTCAGTATCAGGTTATTTAAATCTTTCCTGACCTTTTAAAAGTCAACTTGTTTATCATTTTTTATAGAACAATGATATTCCATTAACTACATATAGCACAGCCTATTCAACCATTTTCAAATTGATGGGCATCTATTAATTTTCCAATTAATTGCAATCACAAAAAGAGCTGCTTCAAACATTTTTGCACATTTTTTGCCCTCCTTTATGATTTCCTTGGGATACAAACCCAGCAGTGGCCCTGTGGATCAAAAGGTATGCACAGTTTTATAGCCCCTTGGGCATAGTTCCAAATTGCTCTCCAGAATGGTTGGATCATTTCACAACTGCATCAACAATGCATTAGTATCCCTGTTTTCCCACATACTCTTCAACATTTATCATTATCTTTTCCTGTCATCATAGGCAATCAGAAAGGTATGAGGAGGAAACTCAGAGTTGTTTTAATTTGAGTAGATTTAAAAAAAATGTTAATAAAAATTTATTGTTCTTAATTTTTAAAAAAATGTTTATGATGCCTTGATGGCAATATCTTATGTACTTACTTTTGATTCTTCTTTTCATTTTAAACAATTGGGCTAATGTCATCTATTTATTTGCTATTATGCACTCCTTAAAAAGCATATGTTAAGATATGGAAATATATTTAAAAGAATTGCACATATTTAACCTATATCAGATTCCTTGCTGCCTTGGGTAGGGGAAAGTAAGGGAAGGAGGGAGAAAAATTTGGAAAGCAAGTTTTGCAAAAATAAATGATGAAAACTATTTTTATGTGTATTTAGAAAAATAAAATATTTTTGGAATATTTTTTTAAAATGAATAAAAAAATTCAAAAAGCTAAAAAAGAAGTATATGTTAACCATATATATATATATATAAATTTTCTGATTCATGTAATTAACCATAAGATGAATTTTAAACCATAATCCTTTTTATTCCCAGATTCAAATTCATCATTCCAAGTTTTGAACAATACTTGTAAAAGACAGAAAGGATTTTCAAGTTGTTGGGATTACAGAGATAAATATGAGAAATAGGTATTCTTCTCATATACTTGTGTATATTAGACTGGGAATCACATTTCCCTCCCTGAAAGATATATATACTTATTCTTTTAGAAATTTTTAGAAATGATTTACTAATTCAGGCAGGGAGTACATATTTATGAATCATATGACATGGGTTAAAGTCCATGCCCTTAATAGGTTCAAAAACTCGTTGGGGTTTTCAAGGATTTCTTTCAGAAAAAAAAAAATCCAGTTCTAAGCAGTAAATCAAAAACATTAAACTTTTGACTCTAACAATCTGTTTTATGGATATTCAGAGAAGAGTAATCAGACAGATCAGATTATACCTGGGAAGATGTAGGATTTCAGTTGAATAGAGCAAGGGATTGATTTGAACACTGGACGAGAATGAAAGCTGGCATTTCATATGCTTGTAGGTTTGTGGGGGAGTTAGGTGGTTAGAAGGAAATTGAGGGGGGCAGCACAATCAAAAACTCACCAGGGGTAACGACTCTAGAGTAGTAGGATATCAAGAATAACAGCTTCCCAAGATATTGACTTGTTTCTGGGGAGCTCCAGAGTTTCTTCTCCTATCTTCTGGAATTTACTCAAGTGATAAAAATCCATACATTGAAACTTTAGTGTGCCTGTGATCTAGATGATATGCAATTTCTATTTTCCTCTTAAAAAGCAAAAGAAAACCCATCTGGTATTGCCAAACTTGTGTAACTTTTTTCTACTTTACCACCAATTCTCTGTAGAATTTCCACTCTTAAATTCTAGGGATATTTCTCTAGATTACACAATGTCAAAAAGTCTAAAGGACTATCCCAGGAATTTAGGGTTGTGAAGAATAAATTGGAGTATATATAAGTGGCAACATGCATATAATATTGGACCTGAATTCAGGAAGACCTGATTTAAAATTTAGACTCACGCACTTATAAGTTATGTGATTCTGGGCAAGTGCCTTAACCTAAGTTTGCCTCAGTTTCCTCAACTGTAAAATAAAATGAATAAAAGCTTATTTTATTATTCATTCAAAAATATTTTATTTATACATATAAAAAAGAAAAAAATTCAGGGTTGTTTTGAAGACAAAATGAGATAATATTTGTAATATACTTTATAAACTAAAAGGGCTACATAAATCATATTATTATCATCATTCTTTACAAACCTTAAAACACAATGTATTAGTGCTTTTGTTGCTAATGATCATTATGATAAAGATTATAATGATGTGGACTCATACCCTTTATCCACTTGGTCAAACTTATAGGAAGGAAAAGTCAGGAATTTCTCATAAAAAGAAAAGAGATTGGCTGCACAAAATGGCTCTGGATAAAGAACACCCTTAAATACCTATGCTACTGGATTTGCATTTAATCTACTGGGCAAAAATATGCAAGAAGGTTCATGAATAAGGAAGTGACATTATGAAAATGATACTTTGGTTATGGTTCTGACAATTATCATACTTAATAGACTGTTTAATTAAGAAAACTTGTCTAAAAAGTCTTGATAGTTTAGACTTAGCCAGCATTTTGTAAAGAAGTTTATATAGTTCAATAGGTAACAGCTATGCATCTTACATTAATCAAGTGCATGAATACAAATCTATTCCATGTCAGGATACTTGACCTATAGTTCTGTTTCTATGTTTGAGCAGTTTCTATTGCAATTAAAATTACAATGCTTTCCCTCCTTCTTATTTAATATTTGATTTTCCCCAGTTACATGTAGAGATAATTGTTAAAAATTTGTTTAGAAAACTTTTAGTTCCAAATTCTTTCCCTTCCTCCCTCCTCTTCTCCCTCGGTGAGAAGGCAAACAGTTCAATATAGGTTATACATATGTACTCATGCATTTCATGGTAGACACTCTGTGAAAAGAAAACATAGGCCAAAACAAACTAAAAACAAACAGAACAATCCTCAAAATTTGAAGAAAGTTAAAAAGTATCGTTCAGTCTATATTCATACATTATCTTTTTTTCCTCTGAATATAGATAGTATTTTTTATCATAAGTCTTTCAGAATTATTTTGCATTATTGTATAGCTGAGAATAGCTAAATCATTCACAACTGATGTCTTTACAATATTGTGGTTACTTTGTACATAACATAAGTCACTTTACATGAGCTCATGTAAGTCTTTCCAGGTTTTTTTGAGACCTTCTTAATAATAATTTCTTATAAAACAATTTGTTTAGCCATTCTCCAATTGATGCATATCTCCTCAATTTTCAATTCTTTGTCCCCAGAAAAGAACTGCTTTGAATATGTTTGTACATATAGATCCTTTTTCTTTCTGCTTTAGTATGATTCTTGGCACAAAGTAAATGTTTAATAAATGGTTGCTTTCTTCCTTACTTCCTGACAAAATGTTCTAAGGTTTTAGAGCTACTGTTTTCCATTTAGATATCTAAACTATTATTTACATAATAGGTAGTTGTTGCCATATTTGATGGAATTCTAGGCCTGGAGTCAAGACCTGAATTCAAATCTGATTCATATTCTAAGTGAAATGTTTGTAGGATAAAATTTAAACTTTTTTCCCTGCCTATTGATGTTCTCCCAAATCTGAAAAATAATCCCAAAACAACATCATACTGGCAAGTTACTTATTTTCTGTCTGCCTCTATTTCTTCAACTGTAAAATGAGGCTAATAATAATAGCAACCAATGAGACAGTATTTGTAAAAATCATTTAGCACAGGGCCTGGACCTATAGAAAGCATTTCCTTATACAGTAAGCACTTGATTAAGGTTTATTATCCTTCCTTCCCTATTTAGAAACATCTAGGGACATTTTTTCCTGTACCTGATCTTTATCTACTCATCTCAGATCTGTGTTACTAAGACCAGTATGAACAGTTTCAGATCTGTTATCCTATTGATAACAGAAAACCACTATTTAGCACAATACCTGGTATGTGGAATGTCCTTAATGAATGTTTATTGATTGATAGATTCATGCTACTTGTCCAAATCCCATTATAAACACTGTCAGAGTATGGTTCTAATTGTTGGGTGAGAATAACCATTTCTTGAAGTGGTGGTGATGGCCATCCCATTTCAGCACTTCTGCATTCATGTGCCCTACTCTGCCAGATAGTTATATAGCTTTGGCCTTGACAGTGGTTACTTCAGTGATTTTCAAAAATGGATTCTTTGACTGACAGGCAAAATTGAATCTTTAACAGGTGCCCTTCAGAAAGTTTCTATACATTGTACCTTTTCGTTCTACTCTCAGGGATAGCCCTGGTAGCCTTATGAGGTACTGAGAGTTGATGGAAGCCATTGTTCTGCCTGTTTATCTCCCTGTTTCTTAATTATTCTCAAAGAGTCTGGAAATTAGTTTCTCACAAGCATGATGTGCTCCTGAAGACATGCCTGCTATGTAATTAAAGGAAATTAGTTGTAATGATACTACCACACTGACATTTGTGGTGGAAAAAAGGAATCTACTGTAATTTAGCTATCGGTATTGTTTTAAATAAATTAATGATTTTTTTCTCTTAAATCATGCTTAAAAGGCAAAACATTTCCAAAAGAATTCATTAAGATGAATTTCAAAAAAATTAAGCAAGGACAGTAAATAACGCAACTAGTCTGGAATCTGGGATCACAGTATAATAATTGGCAACGAATTGCTTTAGAAGTTGCATCAGAAAAGAAAAAAATGTATCATTTAAGGGGGAAGTTTTTTGGATCACTGAAAATCTCCAAAACGTTGTGTTTAAACTCCTCTCTAGAACAGGGGATTACTTGAAAAGACTGTTTATCTGGTGATCAAAAACTTATTTTCTTCTTATCTGTCTTCCAAGTTCAGATCAAGAATTGTGTTGAAATGTGCTTATTACAGCAGAAAATCCAATTGCTTGAATAAGTAACAAATTGGAAATCTGATAAAGTTCACTTTGGGCAAAGATTAAAAAAGCAAGCAAGCCAACCAATTCTTCTCCAGTTAAATATACTAGAGATATGTCACTACACAACAGAAATACTTCAATGAAATTGTACTGCTAAGTATTTGTTTCCTCTGAAAAATAACAATTTAATAAGATGATAACCTTTGAGTTTTTTATTGAGTTTTCACATATTAACTATTAGGTCCCGAGAGCATTTCATTATTTCCACGTGATGTATGCTTTATAAACCAAGCACTGAGAAATGTGTGACAGTTATCTTAAAAGTGAAATATTCAAAGCTATTAAAAAGATAGTGTAAAGGAACAAATGACATTATAGAAACAAGTTAAACAATTTTCTCCGTCTGTTCAGCTTTTTTCTCATATCTCACCCAGCTTCTTTTCTTGAGCTGTACATGCTTTGAGAATGTATCTGAGCCAATTTTTCCCATGCTAGAATAAAACAAACAAACAAATTAATAAAGTAAAATCAGGCATTTTGAATATAGTATGAGTGATTACAGTGAAAAATTCAATTACTTCTTAAATTCAAGGGAAATTATCTGTGCCTTTAATTTTGGAAGATTAGTCAAACACTGTCTTTCTAAAATAATTTATATTTTTTGTCAAATAATTTATTTTTGTCATGTTTTTTGTCTAAGTAGAGTTTTCAAGTGTCTTAAATGGGATTTGATGGGGAGTTAGTGTGAAGCAGACTCTAATATTTTATGTCTTATTGATCATGGGCAAATCCATTCTCCTCCTCAGGACTCACTTTCCTCACCTGTAAAATGAGGAGATTGAACAAGAAAACTCTGAAGCCCCTCCTAAGCCTATGAACTGTTATTCTTTTATAAATATTATCTGAAACAAATAAAGAGAACTGACATTAGTGATCTTATAGTTCTAGACTTCTTAATGATCAATTCTGAAATCCAATTAGCAAGTCTAGGGCTTTGGTCTTTATGGTTCATTTGCAGCCTTATTAAAGAAGGCATGGAAAAAGCATAGGGATTATTTGAATTTGTACACCTGCACTTGTGGAAGAAGAATGATCCATTAATTTCATTTCTATGTTCTCTAAATATTCCTAAATGAGCAAATATTCCACAATTTCTAATCCAGTAAATCAGTTATGTGTAATCACAGTGCTTGGTATTTTAAAAAGACAGGAAGGCTCAAACATTTGCACATAATTTTGTTAAAGGAGCTGTTATTCTGTTTTGTTTTCCTTTGATAAGCTGTTGGAACAAGAAGCACTTTGATGACCTTCTTGGGATGATTTTATGCTGCATTATTTTCTCTTGTAATGGGAAAAGAGATAAATCAACGACTTGGAGAGTGTTTGGTTATACTTCATTGGCACGGCGGATCTTAAATCAAAATATAAAAGAAGTTTCTCTTTGTGCCAATTTTGGGGGGAATTGATAA
>JAJPUD010029502.1:0-13850 GCA_023553655.1 Myrmecobius fasciatus
TTTTTGATTTTTAGTTATTTAATTCAGAGGAAACAAGGCACTTATATAGGATGCATCTTAATTTGTGATTTCATTTTTGCCTTTATGCATCCTGGTAACTAAGCCAAAGAATAAATTTCCTACAAGAAAATAATTCCATTGAGAAGCAGCTTAATTTTACTTTTGTTCTATTTCATCTAATTTCTTTCTTCAGCTCTTGCTTGGATGATCAAGAACAATATCAATGATTAGCATTTTTACCCCTTTAAGCATCATTCTGTCAGAATGATAATATTTTTCACTTCTGGAGTGCCTTCTATCAAGGGAATTACACATGTTTACTAAAGATTAATTCAAGTGAGGCAGGTAAATGTTATTTCTGTATTAGAGAATATGAATGTTGAATACTTTTTCATAAAATATGGGTTAGTAATTCATAATATTCATTCAGATGTTCAAATAGTTGCTGTCATATATTTTCATTCCAAAATTCTTCTTTTGAAAAATTTGTCATCACTAATGTAGAAAAGACACCTTTCAAGTGATCATTCATTTTATAAAAGACAATCTTCAATAATGAGAACATTCAAAGACTAATAGATATATTGTTAGCACTACATTAATAAAGACACCATCAAGACCACTTCCTATTGGTACTTCAGTAGCATTGTCTTATCTCCGTAATTGGAATCAATAGCTATACACTAATGTATTTTTTTGAAAAATTATTTCATGCAAAGCTATTAGGAACAAGGATAACAGAGAATTAGAATTTTAAGATCTTGTAGGAATAAAATTGGGCTCAGTGTTTCCACCAAATTCTATAGTACACAAGGTAGAAGGAGATTCCCATTCATAGGGTAGAGTTAAAAACAAAGCTTATCTCCCTAAATCCTATCAGTGAATAATTCATTTCATAATATTTCTCTTTGCTTCAAATTCCATGCACTTTTTTTGATCCTGTGTTCTTTCAAAAATTTACTACTCTCCATATATTTTGGTCTCATTCAAGTCAATAACAGACTGCATGACCTTTTTTCTCTGCTTAACCGTTTCCTATTCTATCTCTAATATATAAATGCACATTGTATACAAATTAAATTGATGTACCCATTTTCTTCCCTTTTTATAAGTGTGTTACACAAAATAAACAATGTTGTCTATATGAAGCTCAAATGAGAAATATAATTCAATAATCATTTGAGTAATTCAATTCACAAAACATTTTTGGTTAGTGTTTTTTAATTTTAAAGTTATGTTTTATTCATTTTCTTTTTGTACTACAGGGATTTCTTGATATACTTACATCCTAGATAGAGATAAAGGAAGTTTTGCATTATCCATTTCCTAGAAGCAGGATTTTTGTGACTTTTTCTGGGTCAGGTTTCATATTATGATATTTTTCTATAAGTTATCATAGTCATCTTTATATGTTTCTCTGAATTCTTCTTCTCTGACATTTGTACACTATACTAGTATCCCATTGTATTCATGTATACCCATTTACTGCCCATTGGGGCACACACTTTTTTCAAGAAATTATTTTTTTTCAAAACAAAAAGTGACAAAATGAATATTTTGGCATACGTATATGAGGCTTTTCTTTCTTACTATGTCTAGTGATAGTGCTGCTGGATTAAAGCATATCAATGGTTGGTAACTTTTATTACATAATTTAAAATTTTCTAGAATGATTTGACTATTTTATTCTCTATAAATCTTTTGAGTGACTTTATTTTACAAGTAAATGGATGTCATGACTTAGTTTTTCCAAGGTGGATTGTAGCAAAAGCATATTAAAAGTGGGGGGTGGTAGAAACACATAGACATACACTTATAAATGAAGTGAGCATTTTAAAGAAATTATTTTCCTTTGTATCAAAAAGTATTCTAAAGACTGTAATGAAGAATAAATTCCTGACAGAATAATGAGAATCTGAGATGAAAGAATCTATATGTCCTTTTATTTATTTATTTATTTTGAGGGGAGAGGAAGCTCTCTGTTGAATATGGGATTCCATGGAAGATGGTTTGAGAAACTTGGGTGTGAATAATTCCTTGACTGTGAATAATTCCTTGACTTGGGGCATGTACCTTTTTTTTTTCCTGAGGCAATTGGGGTTAAGTGACTTGCCCAGGGTCACACAGCTAGGAAGTATCTGAGATCAAATTTGAACTCAGGTCCTCGGGACTTCAGGGCTGGTGCTCTACCCACTATGCCACCTAGCTGCCCCGGCATGTACCTTTAAAAGAAACAATGTCTGCATTAATAACATAGTAAAGAGGAACATATGAACAATTAAAAGGAAATGTAAAAGGATTTGAAGGATGCAGCCTAGATTGATATGCCATTGTTTTATATCAATTGATTTAAAAAGTATCCTCAGATTTTAATTTCTACTTACATGTTAAACATTCAGTATTAAATAAAATAAATAAAAAAAGTTTTATCTTATTATTTCATTAGTAGCAGCTGTTTTAATTTAGATTAATTTCAATTCAACAAACATCCATTGTGCAAGACAGTGAAGGGACTCTGCGGTGAGCTTCAGAAAATGGCCTGTAATGATAGCTTGATGGGGCAGTGAATAAAATGTTGTACCTAGAGACAGAAAGACATGTAAAAAGGAGAAAATAATGGCAGCTGTCTCAAAGGGTTGTTGTGAGGATCAAATGAAATAATATTTATAGTGTTTAGCATAGCGTTGCATATAGGAGCAACTATATGCATGCTTATTCTCTTCCTTTCCTTTTTCATTTCCTTCTCGCCTCCTTTCTCAAAGGTGAATGGGGTAGGTGATGCTTTGCTCTGGACTCACATGGATGCAAATTAATTCCAGTGTAGATTTAACTTCAACATGGCAAAGGGAGGGGAAAGTTGGTCTTTCTCTTTCGTAAGGGAAATCACAAAAATAACATTCTCTAAATCATGTTTAAGTTCTCTCAAAAAGGGATGAACAATATGCTTTCTAGAAAAGATTCAGTGTACGGAATGAATATGAAATATTTATTTCTTTCACTACAGAAAATACTTAAAACATGAAAGACTCAAAAGCACACATGAACAAATAAAGAAAAATAGAAAACAATAATCTATCAAACTTATTATTCTGTATTAAAGATAAAGGCAACTTTCAGTAATGGGTGATCAGATATTTCACATTTAACTCAGTGCTATGCTATCTCAACAACTCACATTCTGCATAATTCCAGATCAATGCTCAGACTTGACATTTCTTTAATGTAACTTTTACTGTACCCTAAAGATAGCAGCTATTTTTTCCTTCAAAAAACTTGCTGGCTCCCATTGGGCAACTAGCATCTAGAACTCCTGAACTTTCAACTTTACAAGCTCACTGGATTTTCCACTTGGAAATATCCATTTCTCATTGTTTCTGATCACTAACTTATGATTAGATAATAGAATACAAAACAGAAGAAGATTGTTAGAGACTCTGACAAGCCTTTGGAAATTCATTTTCTTTCTGACTTATTATATCTTTCACATCACTCAACCTCTA
Organism: Myrmecobius fasciatus; assembly: GCA_023553655.1. Classification (NCBI taxonomy): domain Eukaryota; kingdom Metazoa; phylum Chordata; class Mammalia; order Dasyuromorphia; family Myrmecobiidae; genus Myrmecobius; species Myrmecobius fasciatus. The sequence goes on from JAJPUD010029502.1 coordinate 3,501, forward strand.
GAGACTATGCCTTGGAGGACTTTATCCACTCAGTTTCATAATTCATTCCATGTGGTTTAGCTATCTTGATTGGTGATATCGTCACTGAGAAGTCTGTGAGAACAGTGTTATATAGTCCACTCTATCTAGGCTGACTCACATTATTGCTTCCAGCATTCCATCCTGACCATCTTTTTTTCAACTGTAATGATGCATTATCATATATTACAACTACATTATCTTTCTTCACATTGTGAATTGTAAGCCAAATCATTATGCTGCTTATACAAAGGATATATAGATATATTTCTTCATAATTGTTGTGACCTATCTAAGGTTAATTTTTTTTGACCACTGTTCAGGGGAACAATATATGTTGTGTCACTGTATTAGCACAAGCTCCTTGGGGACAGGGTTTTTCTTATTTTTTAATATGTCCTCATTATTTAGCACATTACTTGGAAAAATAGTAAATTCTTAAAGTAGACTTCCATACCTTCTTTTCTTTGGCTCATGGAAATTATAATCTGGAAAGGAGATATGTAGCAAAAATAAATAGGTGTTAATATATCAGAGAAGTAGAAAGTACTATGTCTAAGAGGGAAAAGATCATTTCAAATAAAGAGGATCAGGGAAAGATTTGCTGAGAACATGACATTTGAATTGGGTTTTAATAGATGGGTAGATATTTAACATACAATCAGGGAAAAAGAGAACATGACTGGCCTAGGGAATAGCATTTGCTGAGAAAGAGAGAAAAAGAAAAGCTCAAAGGATGTTTAAATACAGAAAACATTCTAATTTTCCTAGAGCTTAGATAACATATTCAATAATATTATATGAGAGACTAGAAATGTAGTTCAGAATATCAAGGCCTTTGATTGTCAGGCAAATTATCTTGCATTTTATTTGTTAAGTAGTAGCCAGGGACTAAAGATATTTTAAATAGAGGGTTTGACCAAGATTAAAGAAGTTCAAGAAATATTTTGCTTAAGGGAAATTAATCTGGAAGTGTCATGAAGGATAGGTAGGAGGAAGAAAACTTGATAATGAGAGCTATGCTATGATAGAAATATTGAGGATAGTGATGATTAGGAATATGAGAGAAATACAAAATATAAAATTGATTGATTCTTGACTACAGATAGAATGAACCTAACAAAAGTCGGTAAAAACGGATTTGCATATAATCTTACAAATGTAATTAGGGAAGATGGAAAGTGAAAATTAGTCACATAGGTTTGTTAAACCTACTTAATATTACAGAGTAACCCAGGTAGGAGTACACATGCACTACTGTGCTAATATTTATGATAGTATAAAACTGACACAAACATAAAATTTTAAAAGGATGTGATAAAGAGGAAATTATATTTGACTCTAGAGTCAATAGGGAGGCATTGGTGCTTATTGAGTAAATGAATGATCTAGTTAGTAATATAATCACTTTGGCAGCTATGTGGAGGGAGGAAGACCAGTTAAGAGACTATGGCAATGGTCCAGGTCTGATGAAAGTTTGAACTAAAGTGGTGTCTGTATGAATATAGAAAAGAGAACAGATATATGAAATATAAAGGAGAACTGAATGGGAACTGATTGACTATACAGGGTGAAAGATGGTGAGAATCACTATGAGCCTGAGGTATTAGTGTGATATTTGGAAAATGAAAATATAATGAATCCTGACTTTCTTTGGAAGACATTTTTTCATGTTATGAACAATACAATTATCCCTTTGCCTTGTGTCAGCACACTTGGCCTATGGATTATTTAAGCTGATGTTATATTATCTTCCCCTGACTCAGTGACCTTGCCTATTATCTTACTGAGAAAATCTATGAGATCCATTATAGCTCCTTAATGTTCACTGCTCTGAGCTTCAAACCATTTCTGCTGTTATTCATTCTTTCTTCATTTGACTCAAAATTTGAGGAAGAAGGAACATCTTACCTCACTAAGGCAAACCCCAAAATTTGTGGTCTTTAATCTATTTACTTAAGATGCTTGTTTTAGTCCTATAATTGGCAATATTTCTTTATCTTATTGGTATAATCATGATGTTATCTCCAAATAAGATTATCTGAAAAACTTTATCACCTATAAGAGAATTGCTATTCCATTTGAACCTGATTTTGGATGCATTCCAAAGTGGTGGCAAACATTTGCCAAGTATCTCTACCCCAAACATATATGTATATGTGTGTATATATATGCGTACATGTAGATATGTGTATATCTATGAATATATACATAAATAGACGTACACACATATATGTGTGTAAAATTGTTTTAATTTTTTCCCTTAGCACTATAGTCCAATCAAATTAGCTTACTATTCTATACATACAATATACCATTTTCCATAACTGTTCTTTTGCACAAGGTATCTATCTTGTGCCTGGAAGGTATTCTCTCCTTGACTCTACCACTTAAAATTCTATTTTTTTCAAAGCTAACTTAAATATCATTCTTCTAATTCCTGGAGACTTTTTTATTTTCCTATAATACTAATATTTGCTTTCTCAGAAATGACTATTAATTTATTTAATATATAATGTAGATATTGTAAATATCTACATTCATGTCATCTTCTATTATAAAACAAAATCCATGAAATCATGAAATTGACTTTACTTTTGCTTTTTTATCTCCAATGTAAGTTCCATGTTTGTGGAACTATAGATATTTAACAAATGTTAATCGATTTCTTTGTTGCTATCTACCAATAAAAGAAAACAACCAAAAAAAAACCAACCAAAAAAAAAATAAAACCCTCCAAACCAACCAACCAACCAACCAACTAACCAAGCAAACAAACAAAATCCATCTGGGTCTTTTATGGGGGCTTTGTAAGTGTTACATACAATTTGAAAATCCCTTTAATCTTAAAGTATATTTCTATGATAAAAAGAGGAAGTTACCAAAAGATCCAGTTGTGTGATGTTGAACATTGAGGCTGTCTAAATTAATTCCAGAAAATTAGGATGACTGTTTTCCCCTTCCTTTTGAGATGCTCCTAGATAGCATTTCAAGAAGCCATTCTGCAGTTCTAATAATGTGATGTACATTTCAAGTTTTAGGGTCATATTTCTAATTTGCTAGCAGTGCCTGTGCTAATAATTGAATTGTTATGCATACAATACAGCAATGATTGGAAAGATCTTTTGTGAGGGAGGAGAATTAAAACAGATGAAAGAACAGTTGATAGAATTCCATAGAAATTGGACATATATATAATCTATACAGTTTAGGTTAACATTATATTTATATATAGGTAATATTATATCCTGCTATAAGTTAGACTATGTTATTTTTTTAGGGAAATTACAAGGCTCTTACAAAAGAATAGAAGTAAAGTGTTTATAGGTTCCATGCTGTGCAACAGTGATTATTGCTATTCTTTTTCCAATTCCAGTGGTGAAGGATATTATCTTAAGGACATTAGGAAATTTCAGCTGTGAAGAAATAGCTACCCTGGGAATGATAGGCATCTCAGAAAAGTTGTACTGAACCAAGTTGAAAAATTCCAGGTAAAGAGTAAGAAGGGAGGGAAGCAGATGACGCCATCAGGTGAATGAAGCTGAATAAGAGTGGGAAGAAAAAATATGATAAGAAATGGCTCTCTTAAAGTAAATATGAGTGCTAAGTTCAATGGATGTTAGAATAAGGAAAGGACAATGCTAGGACTCAATATACAAATCTCCCATGCATCCATTCAAGGACCCCTCTTAGTTACCCAGCCCATCCACAGTGGTTGTGCTTATGCATTTTTCCTGAGAAGATAGCCATATCTTTGTTTATAAGAGTAGTACAATCACCTCATTTTCACTGTTCAACAGATTAGCAATACTCCTGGGTACAACTGCTTATTGTCTTTTAACTGCTACAGTAAATGTCAAGTCATAAAATGAGATGTTAAATTGTGTTTTGCATACAGTTCTCACTTTGTGTCATAAACTTTGTGAAACATTGATATTATTTATGGCACACTGTTAGGTATAGTGTGGTGCTGGGCAAAATGTGGATTTTATAGAGATTTTAAAGGTCTGATTAAAAAAGTTATCTTCTTAGTTTTGGATGTCATTTGTTTGGAGGGAAAAATAAAATGCCCAATAAAAGGGGGTTATTGTCACCACTTGAATAGACATTTTTAATACTCCAAAACTAAAGAGGCACAGAATATAGTGCACAGAGTGCTGAATTTTGAGTTGGGAAACCCTGTGTTCAAATCTTGACTCTGACACCTTACTAGCTATGTTACTATGGTTAAGCTTCTTAACCATGCTCTCTGCAATTAAGGAAACTGTTAATATTATAAATTACAGATGGAACATTAGTTACTACATGGAAAAAAATTCATCCAAATAAGACAAGATGCTTGTAGTCATCTCATATTTTTTTCCTTTAAGATTTTCTTGGAGCAGCCAAACCAATAGACAAGCATTTTTATTTATTCATTCAATCATTCATTTATATATTTATTTACTATGTAGACATACATATACCTATGAATAAATACTACATATGCTTCTATTCTTTCTTTTGAGGCAAATAGCATGTTCGTTCATAAGTCCACTTTCTATCATCACAATCTTTCCATCACAATCATATAGCACAATTTGACTATTTCCCAATAGAAAGGCATCTATCTTTTAAACTTATCTGAGAGTTATAGATAATAACTCAAAGATTTTTTATTCAGAAATTTGCATTTCTCTCATTGATAATAATTTGCAACATTTAAAAAATATAATGATATAGTTTTGATTTCTTCACCAATCCTTTGGTCATTTATTAATTGAGGAATGAACAGAAAATCTTTAATAATGATTAAGCATGATTAACATATTTTTGTTAATGATACTTAGACATAATTGAAGTAGATGTGGGAGAGAAAAGGATAAGACATCCCATGGTCTCAAAGATCTTAGTGTCTAGTTGAGGAACAGGAGACTTGAAGCAATAGATTGAGAGATTATGACATTTTTCTTCTCTAGGGAACTCTCCAAATTGGAGGTTCCTTTTAACAATACAGTTGAACACTTATTCTGCAATTTATAACCTTGGAGAATTTCTTAGAGTACTGACAAGTTATGTGACTTTCTTAGCAATAAATAGGCAGTATGTATCAGATACAAAGATCTTCCTTATTTGCAGACCAGATCTCTACCCACTACTCTTCTGTAGTTGCTTCAAATATGACATGAAAAGATAATGAAAATAAATTGAATTCAATAAACCTTTACTCTTTACTGAATATATGAAAATGTATGCTAAAAGCTGGACATAAAAAGACAAAATATGAAAATGGTTCTTACCTTCAAAAAGTTTACATGATATTGACATTACTTAGAATTGGTGATGCAATTCAGTGTAGAATATGTACGTTGGGGTTGAGTTAGATGGTGCAAACAATAAGAAAGAGATGAAGGAAAAAAAACACTGTAGCTTGGGTTGATTAAAGTAGGCTTCCTAGAGGACGTAAGAGGAGCTGGAAAAGAATAAAGATCAAAAACAGTTATCATTGTTTACCTCATAGGTGGTGAATAGTAGAAGGCAGATTTCAGATAGGAGAAAAAGAGTAAGTAGAGATACAGAGATACAGAGGTATGTGTGAATTTCATCCACAAAGTGGGAATAGATCAAATGTGGGAAAAGATGTTTTTAATTAATTCATATGTAGCATGGATTTTCAGGAATATTCATAATTTGAAAATAACAAATATGGGGGCAGCTAGGTGGCGCAGTGGTTAGAGCACCAGCCCTGAAGTCAGGAGGACCTGAGTTCAAATCTGACCTCAGGCACTTCCTAGCTGTGTGACCCTGGGCAAGTCACTTAACCCCAATTGCCTCAGTAAAAGGCAAAAAAAAAAAAAAAAGAAAATAACAAATATGAATTTGATTTAATTTATAATCATATACAGTATACATTAATTCATGTTTAAATAATATTATTATAATTAATTCTGCATACCTGGGAGTTTCTACAAAAATCTCACCTGTTAACAGGAAATTTTTCTCAAGTCACATTGTCTAGTCTTTCTTTTGTTGATTATCTATAAAATATTACATATATATCTTTTAAAATACATAATTGTTTACATGTTGTATAACTCACTAGATTGTGAGCTCCTTGAAAGAAGGGATTATCTTTTACTTTCTTTGTATTCCAAGATTTAAGCTCAGTGAATGGAAAATAGGTGCTGCATAATAAATACTAATTGATTGATTGAATTAATTGATTAGGTCCCTTCTACATCTAAAAATCTAAAGATCTTAGACCAAGATAACATGAGTTAATGAAAATTTCTCACTCAGAGATAGGAAGAAACAAATTCAGTAATTCACTTAATTTGTCTTCTCTAAAATCTTACTGAACCAAAAAGTTCTCAAATGCTCCAGCTTATGCCAAGTGAAGTGAGTGTAGGAGTGACCAACTCATTTTTTCAAAGACTGAATTTTGTCTCTGTTTCACCATTCTACAGTTAAAATCAATCTGAGAAAGTAACATAGGCCCAGCTGAAACTTGTTATTTATTATAAATGTTCTGATTTTGATATATTAATACACTTAACAATACACAATATAGTATATTTTTCAAGTCATTGCAAGTAGGATATTTTTTTTCCTTCTTTAAAAATTAAATCTGTGCTTCTTGTTAATTTTACTGATTTTTTTTGATTGTTGTTTATTTTAGGGAATGGCTTTCTGGACAGGGAAGGGGAATTATATTTGAAAAAGAAAGTGATATAAAAACAAATATATCAATAATTTATTTTGAAGATCTATGTGAATGAGATGTAGTAGAAAAGCCACATATTTGGAAAAAAATAATATATATACAGATTTTTCTGCAAAAGTATTTTTCTAGGTTAGTAATTTTATTAGTGTCTCATCATATGATCTTGTTTGTCACATGGCATTAGGATGCCATGTTCCAATCCTATCTCTGAATCTTAATAATCAGTTGAACTTGGTAGATCCAATCCTTTTTTACCACAAGCAAGAGGAGAAAAATGAAGGAAATAAGAACCTACATAACATCTATTATGTGCTAAGCACTGTGGTCAGCATATTTTTATGAATATTATTTCATTTGATTTCCATGACCACCCTATAATATTGATGCTGTTATCATTATTATTTTACACATGAGGAAATGGAGGCAACCAAAGATAAAATGATTTGCCCAGGGTCATTCAGCTACTAAGTACCTGAGGCAGGATTGAAGTCTAGGTTTTGCTGACTCCTGGACTAGCACTCTATTGTGTCTTACCACCTGCCTCAAGAAATAAGCATTCATCTTCTAAGTGAAGAGTTCTTAATCTGTGATTTTAACCTTATTTTTAACAATATTTTGATAACTACATTTTAGGATAGTTGATTTCCTTTATTATTTTATGTATTTAAAAATTTTATTCTGAAGAGTTTTATAGTCTTTTCCAGATTGTCAAAGGATTCCATGACATCAAAATTATTAAGAACCTCTATTTAAATCATATCTGGGCTGTAATCTACATTGTGGAAAGTATTTTCCATGTGAAAGTAATTATAGATTCTTTATGATTGTATCTATTTTTTCCAATAGTTACAATGTTTTCAGAAAAAAAAGAACAAGAAAGAATGTAAGAAACATCAGAATTCAACAAATAAATTTTTGCAACGTAGAACTTTGTCTAATCATTTTCCTTTCTGATGTAGCACAGTTAGTAGTTCTCTCTCCCTTCTCCCATGCTTCATTATTATCTTTTATATGAATTAAGAAAAAGCATAGCTTTTATTATGGCATATTTTCACATTTTGAAATGGAGAACATTTCTTCTCATAATCAGCATAACACAACCTTGGGATTTGAAATTCGAAATAGATAGTAGAGATTAAGTAATCTAAACCCAGCACTTCATTTTCCAGAGTGGAAATTTTGTCTCATATAGCCAAAGTGACTTACCTGTGTTTGATACAAGTTCCAGAATCCAAATTTCAACCTGGCTCCTACTGAAAACAAACAAACAAACCCCAAACAAAAAAGCAACCAAAAATGTTCAAATATTTGTATAAGTAAATTAAAATGCATCCTTAAAGGTACTTCCATATCAAAATGCATATGTTAAAATCATACAAGATTCCTATGAGCTGTATCTGACTGCTGCTGTGAGCTCTATTTCTTGGGATGCAGAGCTCTCTCCTGTTTCCTACCATGGTACTTTGCCTCTACAACTATCTGATATCTTCTGCTACTGTTCATTGCTTCTGAAACTGCCATTTTTAGTTTCTCTAAAATTTTGTGGAAGCATCATTACTCTTTTAAAGTTTGATGAATCATGACCAATGTGTTGATTAGTCAACATATGCTCAGGTTTATTGTAAGTTAGCCTTAGAACACTACCCTGGCTGATCCATAAAAGTGCCATTCAGGCAATTATTTGACTATTTATTAGTTATTATTATTATTTGCTTGTTCTTTTTAATAGGTAATCAGATAATCCACAATCCAAGATAAATTATGTTCCATAATTTCCTTTGATATTTTTTTCCCTCTGAGGGCAGCAAAGGTTTATTCCCCTTCTCACTTCCCCCCTTATACTATCATCAACTTAAATGAAGCTGAGATAAAAAAAATCCATCCTTATTTCATTTGCTATTTTATTTCCTTTAATATCCCCTACTAGGGGTATGACTTTTTAAGCCTTTAGTAATAGTTGGTTGGCATAGTAAATAGAGTGCTAAGTTTGGAGTTAGGAAGATCTGAATTTAAATATGGTCTCAGATATTATCTGTGTGACTCTGGCCTACTCACTTAACTTCTAAATGCTTCAATTTCCTCATCTGTAAAATGAAGCTAATAATAGTACTTACTTTCTAGAGTTATTGTAGGGATCAAATAAAATAATTCCTTAACACAATGATGGAAAACTAGGTGGATGCAATGAATAACTCTTTGACCCTCAGTAACTTTGTGTTATATCCATACCTTCTTGAGGAATTTTAAAGAAAACAAAAGTCAAATCAGAGTTTTATGGAAAGAAACCAAATTCTCTTGAACACACAAAGGGCACTTATTTCTTTACCCAAGATAGGTTTTCTTCATGGGATAGGAGGCAGAGGAACAGTAGAAGTGGGAGAGGAGCAATCAACCAACATGTACAGTATATGTTTTAGGTAATTTTTTTAAATGGGTTGATGAGAGTTAGAAAATTAGAAGTTTCTTGGGCCTGAAAGATGGAGAAGAGACATCTTTTGGAGGAAGAGAACAGGTATTGGAAAGTAGAAGGGATAATTGGAGAGATCTAATGCAGACTTTGAAGAATTCATAAATTTATTTTGCAGTATGTCTTATCTTCATTTAGGATGCATTATATGTAAAGAAATATCAGATCCTCCCTGTTACATCCTGGAGAATTATAAGCTAAAAAGAGTAATGTATGTTTAATTATAATTCTGAATGTCAGTTGTACTATAGCATAAATAAACTTTAGGCCCTACTCTAATTGGGGACAACTTTTGTTTTCTTTTTAAGAAAGTGAAGAACTGATTTGTTCCTAGATCTTAAATAATAGCCTTTTCTTTATTCATGCAGTATATATACACACACGCATATCACTTTCTAAAAAGTATGGTAAAGGTCAATACTAGGACATTGTTCCCCTCAGGTCTATAATTTCATCTGCCCATTAAAATATCATTTTAAATGATAAAAAAGAAAAAAAAAACACCTTCCAGCCTAAAGGAATTTATCATTATGATGGAGAGGTCTCTAGGTATTTCTCAATATTTAACAACATATGTGTGCACAGAGATGTTTATATGGTCAATCTATTTAAGGAATGATTGAATGCCCTTTCGGGCTAAATACTGATTTTCAACTTACTCTTAATTTGTATTTCTGGCCCAGGTTAATAATTTGCAGCATATGCTTATAAAATCACATCTAAAGAATTTGGCTTTATGCTATAGTTTGGATAAAAAGATAATTAAAGGCATTTTTAAAGCAATTTATTTACCAGTATGTTTATCACACAAAGACTTTTCTTTCTGATTCCATGACATAATGATTAAGTAAATCTAGGGAAAGGAATAAGAACTGAGGATAAAAATGGAGACATACCTTCTCACTTTCTTCTTTTGGGAAAGATACATTCATTAGTTGACTATGATTACTATCCCTTCCCTCAACAAAAATCAAAGTAAAACCCCCAAATCCAAAATTAAAACAAAAAAATATTAAATAAAACAAGGAATACTAGGGAGAAAGAGTTCTTTGGGCTAATGCTAGGCTTGAAGTGGTTTCTGAGTTGAAGTGAGGAGTCTACATTTTTTCTAAAATTTTAATCCTTGAGTGAAATGAATTCTGTAAGTATAATGAGTTTGAAT
>JAJPUD010029503.1:0-13849 GCA_023553655.1 Myrmecobius fasciatus
AGGGGAGGGGTGGGGAGCTGGGGGGAAAATTTGTAACAGAAATGTATGTAAGGGTTATTGTTGAAGAATTAATTACCCACACATATGTTATGCAAATAAAATAAAAAAATGTTTACAATAAAAAAATAAATAAAAAAATAAAATATTAAGAGAGTATTTTATTTGAATTGTAAAATATTTATTATTAAATGTGCATTTACATTTTATGTATAATACAATATAATTCAAGTTGAGTTATGAAGTATATTTAAAATTAAAATTAAAATACTATGTTAGACATTGAAAACAAAATGAGAAAATGAAAAAAAAAAAAAAGAAGAAGCTTACTCTCATGGCAACTAGTTGGTATAGTGTATAGAGCACTAGCTCTGAAGTCAGGAGGTCCTGAGTTCAAATGTGGCTGAAGACACTTAAAACTTCCTGCCTCTGTGACTCTGGGCAAGTCACTTAACCCCATTGGCCTCAGGAAAAAAAAAAAAAAAAGCTTACTCTCAATGGGGTATTTGTGGGGGGATTCTACATTTATATGGAATAATAAAATTTAAGATAATTATTGAAAGGATATGACACTAACAACTAGGGAGTGAGAAAAGTTCTTTTTTTGTTTATTTTCTGTTTATTTTTCCATTGAAAGATTCACTTCGAGCCTTTAATGGCTGTAAAGGAAATACCCAAATACCCATATGGACTATTTGTACCTGACCTGTAGTAGAGTTGTTCAAGCTTATATTCATTCTGAGCTACCATAGTCCGAAATTCTTTGCCGTGATTTTGCTATAATAATATCATTTTAGAACTCTTAAAGAACAAAGGACAGCAGCCAAACAAATATGATAAGAGGTAAAGACAGGCAAGAAGAGCATTGCAGGAAGTTGAAATAGCCTATACAAAAACAAGGAAGAATGAGTTGGAATGTTGAATTTGAATAATAGCAAATACATTGATTTAATTAGAATGAAGTGTGATTAAGGCAAATAAAGTGAATAAGTCTGGAAATCTAAGTGGAAACCAGATTGTGAAGCATTTGTAATTTATCCTACATAATAAAGGGAAACATTAAAACATAAAACTGTCTTTCTATATACACACCCACACATGCATAAGTACATATCACATCTCAAGACCTTTGCAACTTGCATATTGATCCCAGAATTTGACTAAAACCTCTATTTTTGCCTCTCTTTTCATTTTAGTCGTACAAATTTCAAAAAGTAAATAAAAATAGAATTGTTTATATATGTACATATATATATATATGTATATATATATATATGCACACATACCTACACATGCAATATAGGAAAAATATTCTTGATTATAAAGTCCATGTAAAAATAAAAAATAAAAAATAAACTATACAATTAATTTGAAAGAAGTGATATTTAAGTGGATTTATAAAGTTCAAAGTAATTTTATTAAATAATGTTTTATCAGTATTAAAACTTTATCTTTTTTATTGAAAAGATCTAATCTCGCACAATGTGTGTGTATGTATGTAAAATGAATGTCAAACAGTTAAAAAACCCTGAAAAATACAGTCTGCATTTAATTATCAAGGGGGGAGGGAAATCCTCAAAGGTTTTTATTCTTCTTGCCCTGTTTTCTTTTATATTTAATTTTTTTGAAAATTATTTTTTTTAGTTTGTATATACAGTTAGCATGAAATATATACATGAAGGTACTCAGAGGAAAAAAAAAATGAAATTATGTTTTGTATATAAGTTTGAGGGCCAGTTGAGTCAATCATTAAATCAGGATTCCTTTTATACAACCCCAGCTTTGATACTTATATCAAGTGAAAATACCTTTTAGATCAGTAAAATTAATTGAAGACATTAAACTGATGCAAATTAATGATGCCCTATCGGTTCCTATAAAAGAGATAGGAAGGCTAGAACCCAGGCATTTGAGTATCCACCATCAGAAACTGCTGTCAAACTCCTGAAAGAAAATTACATAGTGGGGAGGGAGTAGAGTCTAGGTTTTATCTTCCCCTTCCCCATTCTTAACCAGACAACCTGACAGTTTTATGAACTTTAGTGCATATGAGGATTTAGATTTTTTATCAATACCTGGCAAAATTTTAGGAACACTTAATTGAGGAATATTAATGACTTGAAGCAATTTCTCCATCAGTAGGTGATGATAAACTACACATTAAACACATTGAGAAAGGTAGCGTTAGGGCTGTACAAAATGAAGCAAATAATAATTAAGTGAATTATCCAGATCACATACCCAGTAAGTTTCTGAGTCTGGATATGAACTCAGGCATTCTAGACTCCAGGGATACTAATTTATCTGCTATATCATCTAGCTACCATCTTAGTTAAATACAATTTTCTGAAAGTTTAATAAGTCTGGATGACATTGATATCAATTGGTAATCACTATGAAAACTACAACAGGATGATCTTGATCTATTGCATTACAAAAACACACTTAAGCCCATCAAGGTCCCCCGGAATTCAAAAAGAAAAAAAAAGTCATAGTCAGACTTTGAGCTGAGTCTCCTGAAGGGAGTGGGTGGTAGTCAAAATGACCTGTGTTTCATGTACAGAATTGCTGAAAAGTTATTCCGTCAGAGTTTTCTGTTTTATAGGGAGGTTATATTTTAAATTAAATACCTTAAGATAAACAAAATTAATTTCCTACAGTAAGGTATGTTCTCATGTCAAAAATCAAAAAACATATTCATGACAGTTTATTGTCAAATTAACTTTAGTCATCTGAACTGGATTCTCAAGTATAAAATACATTTTTCAGCAAATATTTATAGTTCCAAAGAATCATAGAGGATTTATAAATGCATATGAGTGACATAGGGAAAAAATATATAGATGATTGTAGTCTCGTGTTAAAGATAGTACCCATAGAAAAATATTTCATTATAATGAATGACACTTTCATTCCCCCAGTTCTTAGAATTTTAACACAATGGTACAACTTGGTAATATTGATCCACAATTCACTTTTTTTGGGATTTATCCAAGCATAATCATTGTCAGAACTGGATGAGGGTTTAGTTTCTTTTTTTAAATTTTTTTTTATTAAAGCTTTTTTTTGCATAACATATATATGGGTAGTTCTTCAACATTGACCATTACTAAGCTTTCTGTTACAAATTTTCCCCCCTAATCTCCTCCCCTCCCCTTGATGACAGGAAGTCCACTAAATGTTAATTATATTAAAATATTTGACAAGTTGAATATATGTGTACATATTTCCATACTTATCTTGTTGTGCAAGAATAATTGTATCTATATGAACAAAAAATATCTGAGAAAGGAAACCCAATGCAAGCAAACATCTATAGAGAGCATGAAAATGTTATGTTGTAGTCCACATCTCTTATCCCTCTCCCTGGGTATATATGGCTTTCTGCACTGAACAGTTGGAACTGGTTTGAAACATTTCATTGTTGAAGAGAGCCACGTCCATCAGAATTAATCATTACCTAGTATTGTTGTTGCCGTGTAAGATGATCTCCTGGTTCTGCTCATTTTGCTCAGCATCAGTTCATGCAAGTCTCTCCAGGCCTCTCTGAAATTGTCCTGCTGGTCGTTTCTTACAGAACAATAATATTCCATGACATTCATATACCATAATTTATTCAACCACTCCCCAATTGATGGGCATCCATTCAGTTTCCAGTTTCTAGCCACTACAAAAAGGGCTGCCACAAACATTTTTGCACATGTGGGGCCCTTTCCCTCCTCTAAGATCTCTTTGGGATATAAGCCCAATAGAAACACTGCTGGGTCAAAGGGTATGCATAGTTTGATAGCTTTTTGAGCATAGCTCCAAATTGCTCTCCAGAATGGTTGGATCTGTTCACAGTTCCACCAACAATGCATCAGTGTCCCAGTTTTCCCACATCCCCTTCAACATTTGTCATTATCTTTTCATGTCATTTTAGCCAATCTGACAGGTGTATAGTGATACCTCGGAGTTGTCTTCATTTGCATTTCTCTGATCAATAGTGATTTGGAGCACCTTTTCATATAACTAGAAATGGTTTTAATTTCATCAGCTGAAAATTGTCTGTTTGTATCCTTTGACCATTTATCTATTTGAGAGTGAAGGTTTAGTTTCTACAGAGTTTCAAAACTTAAATTAGAGAAATGGAGAGAAATGAAACTTAAATTAGAGAAATGAAACTCAACCCTAAAGGGCTTGATGTAGAACAAAACAAACAAACAAACAAAAAAAAAAACTTACAGAGAGAATCCATAAATTAGAATAATAAACACACCATGAGATGTAATCAGAGATGGGAACTCGCACTCACATGAAGAAATAAGTGTTCTAGATAGGCTGTTATTCCTGTAGTACCTAGTCATTAGGGAGTCATTTTGGGGACCGGGTAGTAAAAAACATGTTTTAGTGATTTTTAGTGCCCATTTCTGGACATCTAATCTTTCAATATTATGAATAAAAATGCTTTCCTAGCTATATCAGCAGGTCTGTACGGTTCTTTATAAGACACTTGTCTTCTATAGTCCTCAAAAATATATTTTATTTCATAAGGGTTTTAAGGAATATTTTCCCCAAAATTTGTTCTGGAGAGAAATTATATAGAATAAAAAGAGTTGTTTCTTTAAATGTTGATAAAATTGCCTTGCAAATTCTTCTGGCATAGAATGGTCTCATTTTTGGTGATTGACAAGTCCTTTGTTTTCTGAAATTGAGTTAAGTTTTATACTACCTATTTGCTCATTTGTGTATTTTGTTTTCACGGATAATCAAACAGATCATGTAACTTCAGTTTTCGGAACATGAAAGTACTGTATATTAATGTTAGCTCATATTCTTCATTCTATGTTAATTTATTATAACTTTTAAAAATTAGTTAAAATGCAACAGCCTTTGCAATAATTTTGGTTTTGCTATTTTTGTTTTCAATTTTTCTCTTTTAACTTTTGAATTATGTAATTTTATATTTGAAAATCATTATTTCTTTTTGGCTTTAATATTCCATGTTTAATTTTTAAATTCCATATTCAATTCATGAATCTGTTCCTAATTTCTTTTGTTATTATTAATGCTCAAAAATAGCTTTATACACTATCCTAACTATGTCCTATATATTGTGGCATTTGGATTAATTTTCATTATTTTTATATTTTGTGATTCTTTGATCACTTACTATCACCACTATGCTATAACAGATAGGTATTTAGTTTCTATTGAGAGCTTTATCTTCGTTTCATTTTCCCAACTTAGTGACAATTCTAAATGGTTTTGGTTAGTATTTGTGCCTTTTTGTATTTTTCATGAAATCTTCATGACTGAAGATTTACATGTTGAAATATAAGAATTGCCTTCAAAATTGTTATTCAATACTTATCACAGAGCTATCAAATTTAATTTAATTTAATTTAATCAGTATCTTGTTTATTCCTATAATAAATAGTTTATTTTTATGTGATAAGGCTTAGGAAATTTACTTTTTTTTTAAAAAAGTCACCTAAAATTATTGTCTCCCTATAAAGGTAATTTTGAAAACCTGAAATGAGCATTTGCATCATAGATTTAGAACTAAAAGAAACAACAAAAGTCACTTATTACAATGTATTTTTTTTAACCTAAGAAGAAACAGACTTAGAGGAAAGTGACTTGGCCAAGTTCTCAGAGTTAATAAGTAGTGGATCTGAAACCCAATCTAAATCCTTTTTTAACTCTATTGATATTTGCTTGCATTATATTTCTCTTCTCAGACTTTTTTTTCTTGTAGCTCTGACTTTTCTTGCACAGCAAGATAACTGTAGAAATATGTATACAAATATTTAATTTGTCAAACATTTTAACATATTTAACATGTAGTGGACTTCCTGCCATCTAGGGGAGGGGTGGGGACTAGGGGAGAAAATTTAT
Source organism: Myrmecobius fasciatus (assembly GCA_023553655.1). Taxonomy (NCBI): domain Eukaryota; kingdom Metazoa; phylum Chordata; class Mammalia; order Dasyuromorphia; family Myrmecobiidae; genus Myrmecobius; species Myrmecobius fasciatus. The sequence goes on from JAJPUD010029503.1 coordinate 5,878, forward strand.
AACAGAAAGCTTTGCAAAATGTTGAAAAATTACCCATACATATCTTGCAAATAAAAAGCTTAAAAAAATAAATAACTTCTTTAACTCCAAAACCGATTCTCTTTTCATTAATCTACACTGCTTGTTATTGCTGTTATTAAGTCATTTCAATCATATCTGACTCTTCACCTTGGGGTATTCTTGGCTGAGATGCTGCTTTGCCTTTAACTTCCTCAGCTCATTTTACAGATGAGGAAACAGGCAAACAAGCTTAAGTGACCTGTCTTGGATCATAGTAAATGCCTGAGACCATATTTGAACTGAAAAAGATGAGTGTTTCTGATTTCAGTCATCATTCTATCCATGACATAGCTGCCCAAACAGCTTGCTAGCTTTTTAAAATCTATTTTATTTATTTAGGCATTATGTTTATCAATTAATGGTACACACACATCCACATACATACATACATACATATATACACATATATGCATATACACATATGATGTTGTTTCAATAGTTATGGTAACATTAAGCAATATGAAATTTTCTCTTTGCCTTTCTTGATAGGATCTGTTTATTTTTGTTTGCTATCATTGATAATAAGTTCATAGAACCAGAAGATTTATAGTCATTAAATAAATTCGCATCATTTTATAAATGAGGAACCTCAGAATCAAGAATTTTAAGTGACTGACCTAGGTCTTCACAATTATTATCAGAGATAGATCTCAAATCAATATATTCTTGACACCATATCCAGTGCTCTATTCACTATGACACAGTATCTCCTGTCTTTCCTTTATTTGAAATATTATTATTATTTATTTGAAATCATTATTGTAATCACTGATTTTTTAAAATTTGATTTTTAGCACAATAAATTTCATTCTAGCCAATTTTTTTTCTTTGTGCATTACATAGTAATTAGGTTTTGTTTGTTTTATTTTTGTTTCATTTGCAACATGTAATTGGGTTGTGTTTTCTTAATGAATTCTGCAACGTTTTCTTCTATATACACATGTATTTATATGTGTACATATTTATACATATGTGCACATATATATGCATATATGCACACATGCATATGTAAGTATAATTCATGTGATTGTCTTTTAGTTCTTTATTTTAATAGTCTACAAGTATGGCAACAGGAATGATGTTTATTTGTTTGTTTGTTTTTTCTTTCCCTACCCCTTGAAACTTATAAACATTGAACTATCATTCTATATTTTCCTGTTTTACATATAACTATAGCATAGAATGGATGAAGACCAGAAATTCTTATTATCCAGTTGTAGACTCAGTATGGTGATGGGTGTCTATCTCTTTTATTTTTGTACACTGAATTTCTTCTTTTTAAAATATATACCTTGTTCAATATAGCTAAAGTATTCTTTTCTCTATAGTTATATTCACCTAAGATTTTGTTATTGGGAAGTCTTGAAATAAATAATTTATGGATAAACAGAGACAATTAGCAACAGGTCTCTCAGAGATAGTATAAATAATATAATGGAGATAGATCTAATCTAATTAACCTTGAAGATCACTAATTTGTATTACCTAAAATATAGCTATCACATAGTACAGGTTATCAGACTACTTTCAGCTCTTTCCATATAAGGATTAAATTTGCAGTTGAAGTAGCCTCCTCTTAACAGCCAAGTGTCCTTGCACTTGTAAATAAAAAAATAAGGAAATCTTTCATATGGTTTCCTTTCTAGATAATGGCAGTCTTAATGGCAGGTTTATAACTAGTTTCCTATTCTGTTTAATACTGAGAAAACATCTGTTATCTATTTACTGAAATACTTAAAGCAAGGCTGATTTCAGGGATTCAATCACTTCCTCTACAGAGACTCTGTAAGTTTGTATATGGAGTTCATGAAATATTATGACTGGGAAAAATAAAGAACAACAACAACAACAACAAAATTTCCTTATTGGCTAATTCTAGCAATATTTCTATCTGGTTATTTCATGACAGACATTCAGATTGAGCATTTGATTTGTATGGGAGCATAGCTGCTTCCAGCTCTTGATTTTACAATTTACTGTCAAAACATACAGGAACCTCTCATGTCATCCACAACTGTAGAAAAATCAGAGCATTACTAAAGGATATATTCATTGAGACACTGTGCAGAACTTATTAAAAGGTCTGGAACATAGTAGGCACTTAATAAATGCTTGACATTAGACTTCAGATATCAGAAAGGGAAATATTGGGGCAGCTAGATGGCACAGTGAATAGAGCACCAGTCCTGAAATCAGCTAGGAGGACCTGAGTTCAAATCTGACTTCAGATACTTAATGCGTCTTAACTGTGTGACCTTGTGAAAGTCATTTAACCCCAATTACCCAGCAAAAAAAAAAAGGGGGGGGGGGGAATGTCCAGAATCAAAACAAATCACTTTAGAAGTTTTAAACAACAGAGAAACTTCACTTTTGCCTATATTGGTTTCAAAACTTCATATTTTTAAGATAAAATTTTCTCTGTACCTAGAATCCTTACTTGCCCCTTTGGGAAACCGCATGGGGAGAAATGTTTGGGCTGTGGACTGGAAATGTACTCCTTATGGAAAGTCCAATTTATAGAAATAATAACTAATTTGTACATAAGCTTTTTAAGGTATTAAAATAATTATATTCACAATGATATAGTGAGTTATGTCACACAAATATTTCTCTCCCCATTTTAAAGATGATGAAACTAAGACTTATGGAGGTTAAATGCCTAAAACCTCATAGCTCTCAAGTGGCAGAATTGCTATTCAGATCCATGCCTTATGGCTCCAAATCCAATACTTTTCTCATTGAACATACTGCTTTCTAATTATTAGTAGATTTTTTGGGGGGAGAAGGAGGGCAAGCTAATAATAAAGAATATTATGATGTGTCCACAAGTACTTTTACAGAGCTAACTCTACAAATAATGGTTGCTGGACATTCACTTTTTTTCTAGATTACTTCCTCACCTGAGACCAGTAATATACATTGTATCTCAGTGTTTGTTTTGAAACTAACACAATTCAGTATTCTACACATTTTGATGAGGAGGGAAAAAATTGTTTCAGCACTTGGCACTTACTAAGCACTGCTACACTTGGTCTTGCCTTGGTTGAGCAGTAGGAATGTGAAGTTGGCCAGACATACTGCCCAGCCTCCCTACCACTGCTATCTTCTTCTATTGTGGGTAGTTCCTTCTCAGTGAAGACAGCAGTGTCCAGGACTATCAAGTTGGAGCCCATGATTGTGAAGTTGTGTTTGTTGGTGGACAGGTCACAGGTGATTGGGGGGTAGTTCCTGCAGGATGATGTTGCTGCAGTATTTAGTTCTCTGGCTCCCCAAACAATATTACTCAATGGGGCAAGCAGCAGACAGAATTCTCAGCAGGAGAAGAAGCAAAGAAGAACTTGTGGTGTGAGCAAAGGTAGGTGGACAATACAGGACTTCTGGGCTGCGCTAGCCTGTTTCTCTGCACCCCGAAGCCCTAATTTACTCCTTTGGGGAATTGGGTGGGAGGAATGCTTAAACTGTGGACTGAATACATACTCCTTATGGGAAAAATTCATTTGGAACTCATAGTTTTTGCCACTAATCTTGCTTTATGGGACCAATTAAAAACACTTGCCAAGGTAGTAATGTAATCCCATTTGTCCTTCACTTTGGACCAACTCAGGATTTCCCTTCCTATATCTAAATCTGTTATCTATCTATCTATCTATGACAAATGAATCGATATTTTGGTTTCCACAGTTATGGAAATTAAATTGGAGAAATGAGACTTAAATTTGAAAACTAAAACCTACAAGAATATCAAGGAATAATCAAGGGTGAAGGTTATCTTCTCCCAAAAGAATGTAAACTCCTTGGGGGCAGGGCCTGAATTTTGTAATCAGGGGTGGTGGTGTGAGGTTTGAAAAGAATCTTTTGTTCTTTTCCCTTAGTTCTTCTCTGTTATCTTCCCTTCCTTCTAGAATGGAAGCTCCTTTGGGCATGGAAAAAATGTAGCCATTTTGGGATTTAAATCACTTGTAAGGCATCTTGGTGCAAACTAACTTGAATTTTTCTTAAACTTTCAAGTTTCTCTCCTTAGAAAGGACTGGGAATGACCAGAGGTGCTGTGTGTGGACTTATGTCCAGTTCAGCCACTACAAAGAATGGTAAGCTCCCTCCTAACACCATCCTCTCCAGTCAGCCTCAGTTTCTCTATATATGGATCTGTATGTTCCCCAAACCCCTCAGAGTTCCAACTTCTCAGAGAACCTGGATTGTGTAAAAGGGTGTGGTATATCTTCATGGAGTTTAGGGACATCAGGGAACAATATTTAGGGAAAGAGATAGGAGTCAAAGTCATTTTGCTCTCAGGGCCTTGTGTCTCCTTCTCAGGTCTCAAATAGTTTACTGCCATTTCAAAGATTTCAGGCAATCTAAAAGAGTGGAGTTTTTGAGAGGAGAAGAGGAATTTTCGCCCAAAAATGTGACTTAAATTACTGTGTGTTTAAATTTAAATGGTATATGAAAAAATTATTCTCATTTAATTTGGGAATGAGATTTTAAAAATATGTATACATTACTATTGAAGTATTGCTACTAGAAGTTTAAATCTGCATTTGATTTAATTTTAAATGAAAAAAAGATTATTAAAACAGTTCTGAGTGTAACAATCAAAGTGAAGACCTCTCACAACCATTGAGTAGATTAAGCAAAGCCTGTTGGCCTAAATTTTAGTTTCTGGGGAATCATGTGGTCAAGGGGGAAAGTAGAAAGTAGTTTGATTTATAGGCTGTCAACATTCCAGTCTCTGAATAAGGGAAAGTGAAATATATATATATATATATATATATATAACCAATCAGAATGTATGTAAGGGAAAAGAGGGATGGAATTGGAACTTTCTTTGTTCCAACTGTATAAAAATCACAGATATATGCTGGACAGTGGCTCTTCTACCTCTGGACAACTTATTTGATCCATTTTGAGACTGCCCAGTTCTCTCCAGTCCTGGAATGAAGGAAAGAAAATCAAAAAAAAAAAAAAAACCTTTGTTCTATACCTTGAGATGACTCTGAAATATTGATAATTCAGATGAAGGTTTGAATATCCCACACAGTTCTCTGGTAATTTATCTAAAGAGGTCACATGTTTGTATTTCCTAATTGATGAACTATGTTGCTTTCTGAATTGCATATTGAGCAATTTGTAAAATTATGAGCTTTGCTTTAATATTTTTGCAGCTTTGCTGGACATATGAGTTTTATGAAATTTGATCCAAAGTTATTTAAATATTACCTATATTGTGAATATTAAAGTTTAAAAAAGGTGGTTTTAAAAACAAGGGACAAGAAAGATTGGTTTACAAAAGCAATTGATGCTTTGAATGAAACATCCAATTAAATTATCACAAGTTAAATGTTTTCAATTTATTTTGAAATAATTTTATTCAATTGTTATATATGTCAAAATTGGAAACTTAACTGTAAATTACATGAGATTCCTATCCATTTTTGTTATAGGCTGTTATGTCTATTTGGCTGTCATTTGTGAAAATTGCTAATTAAGTTATTTTGAGTTATTGTACTATTGAAATCTAAAATTGTTAAGGGTTATTAATGTGATAGGATGTTGGAGAGGGGGAGACAGAGACAGAGACAGAGACAGAAACAGAGACAGAGAGAGAAAGAGAACTGAGCATGTTGGAGAGAAAAATACTGGCATTTTAGAGAGAAAGAGATAGACATGTTGGAGACAGACAGACAGAGAGAGACAGGATGTTAGAGAGAGAGGAACACGATGTTGGGCCTGAGTGGAACTTTTATTTGGCACCAAAATTTGTGGTTCAAAGACTCAGAAATGAAGTGGGTTATGCAGACACCAGATGATGATAACCATCAAAAACTGAGGTTTGGTCATGTGAAGAATTCACATTGGCTGTTCTCTTTGCAAAAGATATATTTATTTAGGGAAGAGGTTACATAGAAAATGGAGGGATTAAATAGACACCAGGAATTATAATTATGAAATAGGGTGGGAAAGCAAGGAAAGGAGTTTTAATAATTAATGATGGAAAGGGCAAGTTCCTTAATTGGAATTTGCCATTTGCTAGGGGGAAAGGAAACACCCCATGAGGTTGGTGCATGCCCTTAGCTGTCAGGCTAAATCCTGAAAGATACTTAGCACTCTAAAAGAATTAGCTAAAAGGAGGAGAAGTGAGATCAGAAAGCATAGTAAAGTTAGGAGAGATAGATACCATGTGGCATGGGGGAAGTGGAAAAGGGGAAAGACATCATGGGGTAAAGTGCCTAGGTAAACTGACACAAAGGAAGGCAGCAGCTGTGAGGTGCTTCATAGGTAGATTTTATTGGAGGATTTGACCTCAGGGATATGACTGGGATTTCTGGCAGGGCATGGTAGGGACCTCTGCAAGGAGTGAGTCTCAGGAGTCTGGCATGGCTTGAATTTCAGATTGGACCATCTCCTCAAAAGATGGCACAATGGAGCTAAATTGAACTCTATCTGTGCCTTCTTCCTGTCCGTGGGACTCTAATGTGGAATTGGACAAGCAGGGGAGGTAGACTAAAGCCCCTACTTTGGGTCTGTGAACTTGCTGGGTTTGGAAAAAGCTTAGTTCTGAGTATAGAATTCCAGTCTTTTTACCTCGAAGTTTCTGAAGATTTTGGATTGGGATTTTTGGCAATTAATCTGAAATTTAGGATTGAAAACTGTATATTAGTTATTTGCATAATCTGTTGGTTTGGGAAGGTGAAGGCTTAGTCTACCCTTCCCTCACTGGGTTTGGCTGCTCCTTAGCAAAAAAAAAAAAAAAGAAAGCCACACACGGGAGCTCCCCCAACCTCTGCTCCTCCTTTCTAATTAAATGAAATTGCTGTAACATTCATTTATTGTTTAAAGGTATAGTTTACATTTACGTGTTGTTAATAATTGACTATTTGCTTTTTTTCAAGTCTGTGGTTTTTTTAAGGAAAAGTAATTTGTAATAATATATCAAAGATTTTACCACATAGTAATGCAAGGAACTTCTCAGAAAAGTTTGTCAAATTTCTGGTTAACTGAAAATTCTCTGAAAGTGGTTACTTCAAAACCCATTCAGCAAATTATATAATATTTATTAAATATTTATTAAATGCATCATTTAATGTATATGATCTATAGCATTTCTGTTCTACAGGCACTTGGGATAAAGATTAAAATACTGGTTATGAAATTTGCAATTGAGATGAAATTTCTTGCGATAATAACTGTTGTTGTTTTGGGTTTTGAATTTGGGAATGATTCTCTGATGAATTATTAAGTTGTGTAACCCACCATTTGAGAGCTAAATTGGCTAAAGTTGGATTGTTACTACCTGATTGGTTGTAAACTGCCCTCAGGCTGAGGCCCTGAAGGATTAGTTTTGATGCTATTATAGTCATTCCCCTGCTTTTTTCCTTGGTAGCAAATTTATATAATCAGACTAAGTGGTCAATAGAAACCATAAAAAATAGTTCAAGAATGTGATATCTTGCTGTTTTCATACTGAACGTATGTAGTATATTTTATGTATATGTAGTCAATGTATCTTATCATTAGGTAGATGATTACTTGACCTGATAATTTATCTGCTCTTAGATGTGTCTGTATGAAATAAAATCCTTTAATGACTTTATGTAAATGTAAAAATAATTGATACAATTGTCTGTGGGACCTGTTATTTTATTGATTGTTAAAACTAAAGCTGAAATATCTTTTAAATGGTTTAGAGAAGACAATTTTAGTGTATTCACGTTTTCCTAGGGGAATGTAACAAAATATTTTGTTAGCTCTTTAAGTTCGTTACTAATATGTATAGATGCTTATAAATTATAGAATTATAGAGACTTTATTAGCCTTGACAAATAGGTACAATTGTATCATAATAGAGAAAGGGGATTTTATGGAACTTCCTGTCTAATTTGGAATAATGTTTGGTTTACTACAAGGGTTGACA
>JAJPUD010029504.1:0-13152 GCA_023553655.1 Myrmecobius fasciatus
ATGACTCTCTTCAACAATGAAATGCTTCAAACCAGTTCCAATTGTTCGGTGAAGAGAGCCATATACACCCAGAGAGAGGGATGTGAAATGTGGACCACAACATAACATTTTCATGTTCTCTATTGAGGTTTGCTTGCATTGTATTTCCTTGATCGAATTGTTCTTTCTTGTAGATACGATTTCTCCTGCACAAAAAATGATGCAATAACTATACATATATTTGATTTCTTAAGTATTCTAACATAATTATCATGTAGTGGATATCCTGCCATCTAGGGGAGGGGTGGGGAGTAGGGGGAAAAATTTGTAACAGAAAGCTTTGTAAGGGTTAATGTTTAGGAATTACCCATACATATGTTTTGCAAATAAAAAGTATTAATAAAATAAAATTTAAAAAGAAAAGATCCTTAATGTAATCTTCAAAGAAAGCCTTGTGACATGGAGTCCAGTTTATGTGTCTCTTTGGGGCTTTTTCGGGAGTTGCTTTACCTTTAGTGGCCTCAGGATTTGAGGTCTGTTCTTCCCTCTCTCCATAAAAGCTGTCTATGGTGAGAGCTCTTTTTGTTTTTTTTATTCATTTTTTTAAAGGTGTGAGGTCTGTTCAAGGCAAAGGAGGGAGAGCTGCTTTAATTTGTCCTGGGGCAGTTCTGCTGATTGAATTATTTCAGATGCTGGTCAGTTCTGCTGATTGATTGATCACCCTAGGGTGCTGTGTAATGGCAGCTAGGTCCAACGCTCATCAGGGGTTCAGTGGTTCATAATCTACTACCCCTCGCAAAAGGCAGATCCTCCAAACCACCTGCTTACAATCAGAACAGATTGGCCCAAGAGGCTCGAAGAAGACTCCCAGGTGTATGAAAAGCACAAAGCTCCCACTCTTGTTCTGACTCCTGTTCCAGCTCCCTGCCCCAGCTCCGTGCTCCAGCTCCCTGCCCCAGCTCCCTGCCCCAGCTCCCTGCCCCAGCTCCCTGCCCTGGTCTCCCTGTGCTGCAATTTGGGTTCAGCAGACCACCCCCCTGCCCAATTAAAACAGACCTGTTTTGAAGTTCTTTCAGAATATCTTCTTCTAGAAATGTGTAGTCCTCCAGATATTGTGGATTTTTTTTAATTTCAAAATCAGTATAGAGGCTTCATATGTTGTTGGTTTGAGGGAAGGTAAGAGGAGGTTACAGAGACTCCTGTCTGATCTCCACCATCTATCTTTCACTAATTCTTACAAGGAAAAAACCTTCTAAAATTTGATAATAGTCAACTAAATAAGACTAAACTAGATCCTGTTAATCTCTTCTCAGGTTGTTGTAAGGCAAATACTGATTACTTCAAAGAACCTGCCAGAGGTGTGAATTTTAAATCTTGGAGATGGTTTGCTTAATTGGTCCTATTGAAATTATTGAATCAAATAAAACACGTAATTGATATAGCCATTGACTTTTTTCAAAAGATAGTTTCATAGTTAATACTCTATCCAGATACATCATTACATTAAAATGACCTCAACTGTCACATTCTTTTAAAAATGTGTTTGTACTTGTGACCTCTCATCTCTCCACTCTCCTCATCTCTTTGGACTCTGATTTCCTCTTTGTCATAGGTGTACTTACAACATCTTCTTTGAGTTCTCTGAAGGTTGTTTTTTTCTTTTTTTTTTGCACAGATAATTGCTCTCATTTCATGCTCTCCCTTCATTTTGCTTTAGAGACATCATATGTTTTTGTATCTATTCTTATCCCTCTAACACATCTGCCTTGATTGGAGCTTCAATTTTTTTCTGTAGCTTATGGTGCAGTAATCCCACTTCTGTTCCATCTTCACAATCTCTCCCTTGATGGTCTCATTCACTCCATGGACCTCAGCTACAACCTTATGTAGTATATTTCTATTCCTGATCTTTCTTCTTAGATAAAAATCTACCACTTCAGATTCCTGAATATCTCCTGAGTAAAATTTTGGTCTGCTCAATGAAACATTACCTTTCTTTTTCCTTTTGATTTTTTCACCCTTTGATAGACCCATCATATCACTATTTATCTTTTTTTTTATAGAAACAATCATAATTTTATTAAAGATAATGGCAACAATGATTCAACATTTTGCGGGGTGTAGCCAAAGTACTTAGGGGAAAATTTATTTCAAAAATAATTTGTTTTAAATTTTTACATTTTATTAATATTATTTTTTTTTAAATTTTATTTTATTTGCATAACATATGTGTGGGTAATTCTTCAACAATAACCCTTACATAGCTTTCCGTTACACATTTTCCCCCCTACTTCCCCACCCCTTCCCTAGATGGCAGGATATCCACTACATGTTAATTATGTTAAAATATTGGCAAATCGAATATATGTATACATATTTCCAAACTTATCATTGTTGTGCAAGAAAAATCTTATCTACACAAACGATATATCAGATAAAGGAAACACAATGTAAGCAAACATCAATCAAGGAGTATGAGAATGTTATGTTGTGGTCCACATTTCGCATCCCTCTCTCTGGGTGTATATGGCTTTCTTCAGTGAACAATTGGAGGTGGTTTGAAACATATCATTGTTGAAGAGAGCCATGTCCATCAGAATTAATTGTCATATAGTACTGTTGTTGCGGTGTATAATGATCTCCTGGTTCTGCTCATTTCACTCAGCATCAGTTCATGTAAGTCTCCCCAGGCCTCTCTGAAATCATCTTGCTGGTCATTTCTTACAGAACAATAATATTCCATAATGTTCATATACCATAATTTATTCAGCCATTCTCCAATTGAAGGGCATCTATTCAATTTCCAGTTTCTAGCCACTACAAAAAGGGCTGCCACAAACATTTTTGCACATGTGGGGCCTTTTCCTTTCTTTATGATTTCTTTGGGATATAAGCCCAATAGAAATGCTGCTGGGTCAAAGGGTATGCACAGTTTGATAACTTTTTGAGCATAGCTCCAAATTGTTCTCCAGAATGGCTGTATCCGTTCACAGCTCCACCAACAATGCATCAGTGTCCCAGCCCTCCCACAACCCCTCCAACATTCATCATTAACTTTTCCTGTCATTTTAGCCAATCTGACAGGTGTGAAGTGGTACTTCAGGGTTGTCTTGATTTGCATTTCTCTGATCAACAGTGCATATCACTATTTATCTTGAAGTTACTTTTGAACTTTTCTTTTCCTTCCTTGTCAGCAAATGGAACATGGCTAACCTGTTCTGTTTCCCATCTTTCCACCTCACCAGAAAAGGGAAATTGTTATTTTAAGCCATTTTGAAATCAGCCTTTCTGATTCTAGTCATTTCCCCAATCTCATGATATGCTTATGATGAGAAATCTAGTACAGATTACCCACAGGGGTTTGCAGTTGGCAAGGCTAAATGCTCTTTCAAAAAAAAAGAAATTAAAAAGCCTTTTCTATTCATGACACTGAAAAATTTAGAAAAAGAAAAGGGAAATGCCTCATGCTAACTCAATCATCTTCTGCTGACAGTAGCACACCCTTTGGGAAAAGAAGTATATTGGTGTAGTTCCTTTCCCTGTTAGTTCTCAGACTGCAGCTCAAAGACATATTTTCTTACTTTACCCTTTGTACTCAATGAGCCTGAATTCCCCTGTTTACTCTCTAGTGGCTGCTGGTTGTTCACTCCACTGAGCCGTAACTCTGCACAACAGAAGTGGTGATGGAGGACACCTACTTGGTCCCAGTTCTCCATATGTTTGTTTGTTTGTTTTTCCTTTCTCTCTTGACTTTCATCTAGAATTGCAAATATAAAGTGAATAATTCATAAGAGTCAAGTGTCAAACAGATGACCTAAACTTATAGCCAATGCAGCCTCTACTGTGCTTTTCAATCCTTCTGAGCCTATATGATCAACCAGCCTCTCAAAGGCTTTAATAGCAAATAGTAGATTCTTTAAAATGTTAGGATTTTAGGAACTAATGACCTCTTTCCAGGTCCACTAAAGGCTGTGTGAATCTTTGTCCCTTTAATCAGAAAGATAGGAAGCAACATTTTTTTTCTGGTCACACCCAAGGAGAGTGGCAAACAGTTTTAAGTACAATTAGGGATAAACCAACCAATTATAAAATAATAGAAAAGAATTCTGACTTTGGAGGAAAAAAGACCTGCGTTCAGATCTTTTCTCTGATACTTGCTACCTGAGTAACCTTAGGAAAATAATTTAAATCCTTTGGCCTTGATTTTCTCTAAAATGAAAGAATTGGATCAGATCATCTCTGCAGTCCTTTCCAGCTTCAAATCTATGAAACTGTGAAGTTGAATTAGGCAGGGGAAACTGTTTATACTTATGGAGAAGTTATCCCTGAACCCCTTTAATCCAAGCAAACTCTTTCAAGAGACATTTCAGGAAGTTACAGGAGTTACTGAGACAGCCCCACTGACTCTGTTATTTCAACTAGGACTAATAATAGCACATTGCACATAGCAGGTGCTCAATAAATAGTTGGTTGGTGTTGAGTTGTTGATTAATTGCAGAAAATTGTCATCAAGTCCTAAGATGCCATAAAACAGTGCATTTACATATACTTCCCACCTTGGTTCTAAACTTGCAAATCTAAACAACCCATATAAAGCTCAAGGAGCTGAGGGAGCCCTGAGGGATCAACATGCATGCTATAGGTACATTTTTGGTGCCTTTTTGGCTTTGCTAATTAAAAATAGCGAAAGCTGCAAGAAGTTATTAGAGCTCTTTAAAACTGTGTTCATATTCAGAGTTTCCCTAAAGAAAAGAGTCTGCAGAGGAGTAAAACCTTGCCAGGAAAGTGTTTTTTCATTAATCTGAATGAGGTATCTGCTGGAAGCTGACAATTGAACCCAGTCATGATGATTCTTATATGAATAGCACTTTTAAAAACCCTGGGTTTCTGATATCATGAAAAAAATCATCCAATAACATGAAACTATGAGTTTTATAAAGTGAAATTTGCCCCCATAGCATTAATTTCTAACACAACCTTATCCACTGGAAAATATCTAATCCTGATAGGAAGAATGATGAAGTTGCTCTCTGAAAAGCTGATTCTTGAATGAAGAAGACCCCAGTGAACATTTGATTCATACTCTGAGTTCTATCTTTTCCTGTTGTGTCATGCTTGTAGATTGCTTTACAATTGTTTTCATTCGTTGTGTGTTGAAGTGTGTCTTTAAATAGAAAAGAATTTTAAACTGGGACAACCACCTCCAACCTCTTGAATTCCCTGGCAGGATCTTAAAAATATGCTTATCATTTACTTTGCCTTAAATTAGAAGAGATCCATCATAGATCAAGAGCTGGGAGAATACCTTAGAGGCCACCTTGTTCAACTCCCTCATTTATAAAATGAACTGAGATCCAAGGAGTTAAAGTAGTTTGTTCAAGATCACATATGTAGTAAGTATGAGAAATGAAATCTGAACTCAATTTCTCTTAAGAACCAGTATTTTTTTCAATGAACCAGACTCTCAGAAAATTTTTCCAGAGATAAAATTAAGTGGCCATTTTACCTTCTTATTCTATTTTATAATTTCCATGTTGTTTTATTTTCTTTTAGGAACTGAGCATATTAAATTAGGAATATTTGTTGCACATATCAATAATGTAATATAATGAAAATGATTTGAGTGTCTTGTGTGATCAAGTCAGGTATAGAATCTGAATATATTTATGTAGGAAAAATCTGCTCTGTCCCCTAAAAATTAGTTTTAGGAGGAATCATGTAGACTTCTCAGGAGAAAGACAAATAAAAATACCTCTTGGCTAGCTCTTTATGCAGGATATTGCATCTATCTATGTGGTGATAGCAATGACTTGACCCTATTCTGTGTATGTGTACTTGTATTCTCTTTGCACCAGTCAGAGAATTTTTCACCTCATTCATCATTGATTGCTTTTTGCTGTTATTAAAAGTCACATTGTCCTTTGTTCATTTATATCAACACAAATAATTTGGATCCATATTTTGAATATTTTGATTATTAAATTATTCTTTGGGGGGAAGAAAGGAGATGGATAGAACAGATGTGTTGTGCTGACCTTCCCTAGAAGAGTTTTGCAGAGTTCTTTCACTTATACTGAACATAATCCTTTTGCTAGTCTAAGCATGTGAGATTACTGAACTCTAATTTTGCTTCATAGACTCCACAAATAGCACCAGAACATAATTTATCAGTGACTTTATGAAAATAAAAAAAAAACCACACACACAAAAGTGATAGTTTCCAAGTGCCATATTTATTATTAAAAGGACATTTCCTAATGAAAATTGCAAAAAATTAAAATAAATTAGCCATAATAGGCATTATTTACCTGGATGTTCAATGGGTGGCAATCTATTCTTTGAAAGAATAAAGTCCAAAAATGTTTTGATGATAGTAAAATTACTAAGTAAAAGATGTTTTGAGGTCAGCAAAATTTTCTGAGTCAGGACACTGTGATTTTATTATATAATTATGAATGTTTTTGTACATGACTCTACGTATGTGTGTAGAACTTATTCAATGGAATTTAGAAAAGTGTGAGAATGAAGTAATTATATACATGGAATGCTTACTTATATAATATGATACAAGTTGTCATTGCAAAAGAAACATTTACTTAATTAGCACTTAATTAAAAGCTGACAACTGAACAAAAATAGAAATTTACAATTATGTTAATTTTTCTTCCACTATCATTATAATTCCCCTATTATTATCCTTTTTTAAGTGCATTGGTATGGTGTAGTGTTGAATCTTCTTTTAAAGGCTATGTCAATAGAGTGAAAACTCTGGCAGACTCCATCAAGCTGCAAAGTCTTAAAATAAGAATCTGGAGAACCAGATTATCTAACTTCAGAGAAGTTTATTATTAGAAGATTGGTCAGCTCATGAAGTTTTGTTTGCTTTCTTGTCGTTGTTGTTGTTTTTCAACCACAGCACTCATGAAGAACTGTTTGCTTAGCAGTAGAATCATTGTGAGTTATGCTGTAGAAATAAACACTCACACTGATTAAATCACATGTCCTTGAAATGTTGAGGTCATTGTCTATAGCCATAACAAATTAACTTGCTTACTTGAGAAGTTGTTTTAGTGAAGATACAAATTTGACTCAATTCAGTAAACATTTATCAAGTGTCATATACATAATACATACATACACATACCCTTTATATACAGATATATATGCACATACATATGCACACATGTGTGTATATCTAGACACATATGTGTGGGTATTGTGTACATAAATATATACACATATGATGTAGTGCTAGACACTAGGGATAAAAAACTGAAGAATCATCTGGTTCTTGCAATATGAGACAATCCAACAGGAGAGCATATATTTTGATAGATATGATACAAAATATAATAATATGATAAAAAGGGTACAAAATAGACTATAAGTAATTTGAAGAAAGCAAGAACACTGTCGGTAGAAAGTGGATGGAAAATTCTGTCAACATGTGGAGATCTGACCCAAATTGAAGCTTTGAGGAAAAGAAGGGTTTCAAAAAGAGAAGATGAGAAAGGAGTGGGTTTCAAGCATAGAGACTGGCCCATATGAATGTATAGATACAAAGGAGAGCAGTAAAAAAAATCTAGAAGTTCAATTAGACTAGAGCTAAATAGCATTAGAACAACAGGCTGAAGTCAGATTTTGGTGAGCCATGAGCATAAGAATATGAACTCATGTCTTATCTAATAAAAGATGAGCTTATAGCTTCAGATTCATAACTAGGGCAAGGCAATAAAAGACATCCTAGATCACTGAATTTGGACAAGTTACTTTGTTTCTCTTTTGGCTTGATTTAGTCACCTGACAAATGAGAGGATTGGGCTAATTGATCTAGTCTTTTTAAGTGCTAAAGTTCTCAAATTTCTATCAATTACCTTAACAAATAAAAATAAATTTCCAGAGTAAATATATTTTTAAAAAGAACTCTTCATGGAGCAATTTCCAATTATTTATAATGGAATTATTCTTTAAAAAACATATAGAATAAAATTTCTAAGACATTTAAAACTTGGGAAACATTTAAGCTTCACTTATGTTCTTACTATTTATGGAGGCAGCACAGTGCTGTGGAAATTGCAATCAATTCAAAGGAAAAAGATCCTGAGTTCTAGACCCAGTTCCATTATTTTCAATTTGCATGTAATTCATATAATCTGTATGATCTTCAAATATATTATCTTCAAAACACTAATTGGACCTTCGTTCCCTTCCCTCAATTTATGAGTTTGTTGCATCAAGCAAAATAAGTTACTAAGGTCCCTAACAATATATGTGGGGGTGTTACTGTAGTAAATGATATGCTTTAGATTTCATGATACTATGATAAGAATCTATTTCCCATTGAACTCCATTGCTTCTGATTTAGTATATAGAACATGGCCCTTTGCTGACACCCTGATGGTTGGCTATTTTCATATTGTTAAACTCTCCACACATTCTCAAAATACCTGCAGGGGGTATAGAATGTTAGAAATGGTTCACATCTGTATATGTGTTCAGAACCACCAATCCACTTTTATGGGATTCTTTTGGAACAAAAAGTCATCTTTGTTAGACTCTGGGGGGCCCTTGCTAGCAATGTGAAGGGTATTTATTGGCCATAAAGTTGTAGTGAAAGTGATCATATGTAATATTCCATGAGAGGAATTAAAATTTCATGTTTAATCTTGGTAAAAATAAAGGCTAAATTATATATCTTAGAGAAAATATCAAGAGAAAATGTGTGCACATTTCAGGCTTAGACTTTAAAAGCCCCACTGAGTAGATAATGGCCTTAAAGTATACTTCTGGACATGTAAAATACTATATAAATGTGAATTACTATCATTATTATTGTTTATATAATGGGATCTAACTATTCTAAACTATAATCATAAATAATACAATATAATTTCTGATTACTAAACAAATAATTAGACTTCATAGAAAAAAGTGTTATTTCTAATAGAGCTTATGAATCCAATGAATACAGGGAAAAATTGGGATTGAATCATAGAAATAAATTCTATAACCCAAAACAGAGAAGGCAAATTTTCATGATGCTGAGTCATTGAGTAAAATTTCCAATGTTGTCAGGCCACTGCTCAAGTATTTTGCTAGCTATAAAAATTGTAGTTTGCTACACAGTTCACTGAATACTTTGATTTATGCTTGTGCAAACTCTGTAGTAATGCCTTTCCTACCTTCTACATGTATTCTTGCTGGAGATAAGGTGTATTTTTCTTTCTTTCATTTGAACCAGTGATGGAATGATCTGGGACAAAGGTGGATTGTGAATTCAAACAGGAGCAGAGCAAGAGAAAGATACTTTGCTACTTTGATATTTCCTTGGATTGATGACATCAACTCCCAGTTACTGCACTTTTCCTCTGAAATTATATTTGCATTCATTTGACTATAGCAATGTTGTATTCCAAGAAAATGAAAGTTCTTTGAGTTTGAGGACTATTCTATTGTTTTTGGTCTTTTTCAATACCAGTATCTCATGCCATTTCTTTTATACTTTGACACAATATATATTATATGAAATGAATTGAATTCTGGAGATTCATTTCACTAGATTGCAGTCCACCCATGCATTCTCATCACATGTGATTCTTGATCCTTGCCTTCATCTTTCCCAAATTTCTCCAGAGATTATCTATCCATTATGCTGAAGTTGTATTTGTATTTTGACTACTTCATAGATATCAATGCAACACTTTAACTATGCATCTGATATTTCTCTAGAAATTTCTCCAGGCAATATAGTGAAGGTGAGCTAAGTCATTTTACACTGATTGAAAGAGTAATTATTGGAGCCAAAAAGTTTTCAGGATCACTCCCGCCAACCACTGCCTTTACTTCTATGCATGTGCTACTGAGCAAACTTGGAGAAAATAGCAAAAGTATTCAGAGTCCAGTACAAATTCATGTTACAAAACTTCAGCTGGCCCCCCATTACAGCAATATAATCCATTTATGCCTTCCTAATTAATTCACTAACTCATTCAACACACTGAGTCTTATAAACTATTTCATTCCTCCTCAAACTTTCTATGGCTTTCCCTCACTCTCATTTTTGAGATCTTTGTCTTATGTGTTACTGATAAAAAATTGGGACCATTCACTTAGATTTTTCTCTTCTCTCTCTCCTGTCATATCACTCAGCTGCTTTCTGCTACTGTCCCCTCCTTTATCCCCATATCAAAAGAAGAAGTGGACCTTCTCCCTGTGAACGCACCTCTCTCTATATGCACAAGTGAATATATGCCAAACCAACATTTTGTTTTTTTTTTAATTTTTTTATTAAAGCTTTTTATTTACAGAACATATGAGTAATTTTTCTTCATTGACCATTGCAAAAATTTCCAATTTTTTCCCCTCCTTCCCCTCACTCCCACCCCTAGATGACAGGTAGTTTAATATATGTTAAATATATTAAAATATATGACAAATCCAATATATGTATACATACCTATACAGTTATCTTGCTGCACAAGAAAAATCAGATCTAGAAAGAGAAAGAAACAACTTAAAAAGGAAAACAAAATGCAAGCAAACATTCATAGAAAGCATTAAAATGCTATGTTGTGGTCCATACTCAGTTCCCATAAGCTTCTCTCTGGATGTATATGACTATCTTCATAGCTGAACAATAGGAACCATGTCCATCAGAATTGACCATCATATAGACTTATTGCTATGTATTATGATCTACTGGTTCTGCTCATTTCACTTAACATCAGTTCATGTAAATCTCTCCAGGACTTTCTTAAACCAACCTGCTGATCTTTCTTATAGAACAATAATATTCCATAACATTCACATACCATTGAATGTTATGGAATATTATTGTTCTGTGAGAAACGACCAGCAGGATGATTTCAGAGAGGCCTGGAGAGACTTGCATGAACTGATGCTGAGTGAAGTGAGCAGAACCAGGAGATCTTTTTTCACAGCAACAACAATATTATATGATGATCAGTTCTGATGGACATGACTCTCTTCAACAACGAAATGCTTCAAACCAGTTCCAATTGTTCAGTGAAGAAAGCCATATACACCCAGAGAGAGGGATGTGAAATGTGGACCACAACCTATCATTTTCATGCTCTCTATTGATGTTTGCTTGTATTGTATTGTATTTCCTTTATCTGATTATTCTTTCTTGTAGATATGATTTCTCCTGCACAAAAATGATGTGTGGAAATAAGTATACATATATTCGATTTCTTAAGTATTTTAACATAATTAACATGTATTGGTTATCCTGCCATCTAGGGGAGGGGTGGGGAGTAGGGGGGGAAATTTGTAACAGAAAGCTTTGTAAGGGTTAATGGTGAAGAATTACCCATACATATGTTTTGCAAATAAAAAGTATTAATAAAAAAACCCCCAAAAACCATTCATATGCCATAATTTATTCAGCCATTCTCCACTTGATGGGCATTCATTCAGTTTCCAGTTTCTTGCCATTACAATAAGGGCTGCCACAAACATTTTTGCACATGTGGGTCCCTTTCCCTCCTTTAAGATCTCTTTGGAATACAAGCCCAGTCGAAATACTGTTGGGTCAAAGGGTATGCACAGTTTGATAACTTTTTGAACATAGTTCCAAATTGCTCTCCAGAATGGCTGCAGACATCTTCCTTGAGAGGTTAAAAAGGAAGAGTTCTTATATGCATAATTATTATGGTATGATAATACTAATTATTATAGTATCTGGACATCAGGAGGAGATCACCTCCTCCCCAGTTTTATAGATAAAGAAACTAGGAACCAGAAAGATAATAATATTTGTCCATTGTTTATTGAGAAGTAAGTAGGTTTGACATTTGAGCCATGGTTCTCAGCTTCAAAATCTGTGATTCTTTATAGTACACCATGTTGTTTCTTTTCTCCAAAATACTTTTTGCAAACTTATATGCTCAGAATTGTGTTTAAGAAAAATGACACATTGCAGAAAGGCAGAAATAGTAAATGCATCCTTTTCAGATCATGATGCAATAAAAATCACATGCAATATAAGGCCAGGAGAAAATAACCCAAAAGTTAATTGGAAATTAAATAATCTAATCCTGAAGAATGAATGGGTGAAAGAGCAAATCATAGACACAATCAATAATTTCATCCAGAAGAATGACAATAAGGAGACAACATACCAAAATTTATGGGATACGGCCAAAGCAGTTCTAAGGGGCAATTTTATATCTCTAGATGCTTACTTGAATAAAATAGAGAAAGAAAACATCAACTAATTGGGCTTATTATTAAAAAAAACTAGAAAAAGAACAAATTAAAAACCCTCAATTAAATACCAAATTGGAAATTCTAAAAATGAAAGGAGAAATTAATAAAATTGAAAATAAGAAAACTTTTGAATTAATAAATAAAACTAAGAGTTGGTTCTACGAAAAAACCAACAAAATAGATAAGCCTTTAGTTAATTTGATAAGAAAAAGGAAAGAGAAAAATCAAATTGTTAGTCTCAAGAATGATAAGGGAGAACTTTCCTCCAATGAAGAGGAAATTAGAGCAATAATTAGGAGTTACTTTGCCCAACTTTATGCCAGTAAGTTTGATAATCTAAATGAAATGGAGGAATATCTACAAAAATATAGATTGCTGAGGTTAACAGAAGAGGATATAAATTATTTAAATAGCCCCATATTAGAAAAAGAAATAGAACAAGCTATTAACCAACTCCCTAAGAAAAAAATCTCCAGGGCCAGATGGATTTACATGTGAATTCTACCAAACATTCAAAGAACAATTAATTCCAATACTACACAAACTATTTGAGAAAATAGGGACAGAAGGTATACTGCCAAAATCCTTCTATGAGACCCATATGGTGCTGATAGCTAAACCAGTTAGGGTGAAAACAGAGAAAGAAAACTATAGACCAATTTCCCTAATGAATATTGATGCAAAAATTTTAAATAAGATATTAGCAATGAGATTACAGAAAGTCATCCCCAGGATAGTACACTATGACCAAGTAGGATTTATGCCAGGGATGCAGGGCTGGTTCAATATTAGGAAAACTATCAGCATAATTAATTATATTAATAACCAAACTAACAAAAACCATATGATTATCTCAATAGATGCAGAAAAAGCATTTGATAAAATCCAACACCCTTTCCTATTAAAAACACTAGAGAGTATAGGAATAAATGGGCTTTTCCT
>JAJPUD010029505.1:0-13847 GCA_023553655.1 Myrmecobius fasciatus
GCCACCTAGCTGCCCCTCAAGGTAGATTTTTGATAGAAGTGCGTTGTAGTCCAAATGTTTGGCGGAGTCCTCACTCAAAAACCAGTTCGAAGGCTCACTTTGTCTGGGTTTGAGGGAAGGTCCCAAGGAGTTCACAGAGAAAGCTGTCTGCTGTTCGCCATCTTGGCTCCCTGTCGAGTAATTTTATTTTTAATGAGTTGTTTCCTTCATTAGATTTTATATCTTTTTTTTTTTTGTTTTCAGTTAGTTTTACTTTGTGCTTCTTTTTCCATTTGGATAATTCTACTTTTTAAAAGCAGTTTTCTTCAATTAATTTTTATATCTTGGTTTCCATTTGATCAATTGTACTTTTTAAGTAGTTTTTTTTCCCCTGCTAATTTTGTATACCTTTTCCCCCATTTTTTTTACTTCCTATGAAGTTTTGACTCTCCCCTCATATTCTTTTGTTTCACTATAATTTCCTCATCTAATTTTTCTTCTATGTCTCTTATTTGATTTTTAAAATCCTTTTTAACCTCTTCTAGGATAGTAATTTAAATCTGAGACCAATTCATATTTCTCTTGGAAATTTCATATGTAGGAATTTTGACATTGTTGTCTTTTTCTGTGGTTATATTTTAATTTTACATGATGTCATGGTAGCTTTCTATCTGGACTTTTTTTGCTTATTTTCCAGCACATTGTTTGACTCATAAAATTGAACTCTACTCCTGGGTTACAGCAGGCATATTCCCATGTTCTTTTACACTGAATACAGGAGCCTGATAATTGATTTCATGGGTGGTTCCAAGGTTGCTACTTCCCCTAGGCAGTAGTTGCTTAATTGCCTAGGTTACCTAGTCAGTCTTGATTTTGTTCTGCCATGCCTGGTGGCTGGCCTGCTTTGCTCAAGTTGAAGGCTTCCCAACTGACCCACTGTGCTGTTTTCCTGACCCTGATGCCTGGGATGTCCTCAACTCAAAAGATCTTAGCATCATAGATTTATAGTTGAATAAGACATTAATCTATCAACTCCAACACATTCATTCTATATTATAAGGAAACTGAGGCCAGGAGAAGTTAAGTAACTTATCCATGTTTATACAACTAGTAATAGTGAAAAGTGAAATTTGAAACTCATCTCTGTTTAGATAGGGTCCACAAAATTCAGCTCAAATATCGCCATTATTAGGTCTTAATCTAATCCCATAAATGCTAAAATATTCCTTTCAAAAATTGCCTTGTATGTATCTAGAATATGATTGTATCTTATCTTACTAGACCTTTATCACACTGAAATGAAGGGCTTTTAACTTTATTTCCATTGTAGCTAGCATCTAATACCTAATGCATACTTAGTAAATGCTCATTTATTAAATGATTAAGATACATAAACTGAGATTGAGAGTTCTGATTTTAAAATATTAGATAGGAAAGTTAGTATTCAAATGAGCCTTTTTACTCCAAGTCAAGGCTCTTTCCAATATGTGCAAGTTAGCTGAAACAATAAGAAGATATCATAATCTTTGAGAAACTTACATTCTAACTGAACTGATATACACACACATAAAAATACCCACACACAAGCTCTTATCTACTGAAATCACAGATATTAATAATATCTGCACTATCTAATTGTTATGAGGCTCAAAATAAGATAATGCACACATAGTACTTTCTAAACTAAGTCACTTAGAAAAAATTGGCAGATATTAATATAACTTTTTTGAGAGCTAAAAAGTGTTAAATGGATTTAGTACAATAAGAATTGAAGAAAAGTAAAGAGAAAAATATTCAAATTGTTAGTTAGGGTAATGAAACTTGGGGTGGACCTCAATAGATGTGAAGGGTTTATCATAATGGTGAGGAGAACATGGGCAAAATACAAAGATAAAACTTTGCCTGCCATGTGTGAGGGAAGTTTTTATTATTGAAGCAAAAATTTAGGATAGCCAGTAAAACCTGAAAATCATCTATAGCATTTTTACTGTCTCTAGAATCAAATATATCCTGATCTATTTGGCTTTAGTTTCCCTTTTGAAGAAGACTCAGTCTACCTTCCAAGTTAATCTGCATTTTTTTCATAGACTTTATCATACAGTAAAATGATTCTTATTTCATTCCTTTCCCATGAAACTATGAAATTCCATGTCTTCTTTCAGTATCTTTTTAATTGACTGTTGCCTTTACAGAAGATAGATAGACATATCTATCTTCCTAAACTTTGTGAACAGAGAGGAAGGATGAAGGAAGTACTATTGCAACTCTCTCTTAAGACTATCAGAAAACTATAGCCAAGGATAAGAATCATCAGACAAATATTTCTTATGTGCTAGGCATTACACTAAGTTTTTGAGATGCTAAAAATGGGGGGGGATGCTAAAAATTGTTCCTGACTTCAACAGATTCATAATGTAATAGAGGAGATATACAATATACATTCACACACACACACACACACATAAACACGTACACACATGATAAATATAGTGCAAGTAGAAGATAATCTTAAAGAGAAGGAGGTAGGAAAGTAGAGTGTGGGAAAACATAAAATATTAGCTGATTGTTGAAGAAACTAGGAGAGGGGAGTGAGAGTGGAGAGAATTCCAGGCATTTAAGGAGTGCTAGGATACAGGCAAAAAAAAACAAGAGATGGAGTATTGTGTGCCCGGAACAGAAAGAATTGCAAGGCAACTGAATCATAGATCATGTTGAGACATGTTCTTTATACTGCAGCTTCTTAAATTATGGTCCATGATCCTATATGGAGTCTCATAACAATGTCAGGGTAACAAAATTATGATTTATTATCACTAAATATTTGATTTGCATACCTATTTTATGTACCCATATACCAAAGATTACATATAAATTTCTTGGGTGAAAAGAGGTTGTGATTTGAAAATTTTTAAGAAGCCCTGCTTTATGTTACATTTTATATTATGAACGTCTTTAAAATGCTCAGAAATGAGTTAAAGTTATCTAAAATAATCTTCAAAAAACAGATAGGCTATACTTTTTGTTTCTGGCAGAAAATGAGATGAAATAAAATTATTTGGGGTTAAAATATGTTTCTTAGCTTTGAAATGTTAAATTTAAAGTTAAATGAAAAGTTAAAACTCAAAGCCTGAATAGTCTGAAAGGGGGTTGGCTTTTGAAGAGTACCAAATGTCAAGCCTAGAGTTCTCTAATCTCTCACCATTTGTACTCTGCCCCTCATGGAAAACGGCATTTATATCTACCAATAAAGAGAGTCTCGTATCAAGAAATTTAGGATAGTAGTTACATGCACATGACTATATTCAAAGTAATGTTAAAAATTGGGCTAGTCTATTCCAGTTTATTATTCATCCATTTTTTGTGTTTTTTTTTAATTAAATTAATTTAGTTGTCAGAAAAATGATCTTTAGATTCATAATTGTGTGAGATACAAGCCATTCTGGTAATACTGAATCATGGTGGGTTTCCTATGAAAAAGGAGGAAGTTTTTGATCTTGGAGAATGCTAACTCACAAAAGGTTAATGCAATGGAAAGAGCAGCAACTTTGGAATTAGAGGATCTAGTTTCAAATCTCCCTCTGATGTTTATTATCTCTATGGCCCTGAGGCAACTGCTTAATATCCCTGGAAGTTGCTTCATCTGCAAAATGAATGGATTAGAGAGGATGACTTCCTTTTTAGCTCTACATCTATGAACAGAGGTACTTTTGGGAGAAATAAAAAGATTATGTTGTTTGGTGATAAATTCTTTATGCGATCTAGAAGATACCTAATGAATGTATTTTCAATCCATTCTTTCTCTTCAAGTTAAACTGGCCTGCTGACAGTTTACTGAAGTTGACATTCTATCCCCTGCCTTTGTGCATGTCCAAAAGTGTATCTCTATATCATCCAATTTTTATGATGCCTAACTTCAAAGAACAATTTAGCTGCATTATCTCATATGAGATTTTTGTTAATCTGTCCAGTTGTTAGTGGTCTCACACTTTTGACATCACTATATATGTATAGCAATATGTGTCATATATGCACACATATATGCTTAATAAATATTCAATTAACTTCAATAGTATATAGAAGGTACAGAATGTTAGGTATTACTTTACATGTGTATATGATATATCTCCTATCATAATGTAAGATGTTTGAGAGTAGCAAATTTTCTTTCCTTTTATTTCCTTTGTATTCCCAGTATCTATAAATACCTTTTATATACTATTGAATTTGACTTAATATTATATGTGGTAGTAAATTAATTTATCCATTCCAACAATGAGAATTCCAAAAGTACCATTATATACCACTAACTATACTAAGGGATACATAGAAAGGCAAAAGACTGTCATTGTCCTCACATAAATCTAATGAAATGAATAGAATTGGATAAAATTCAAAGAAATCATTTTTTTTGTTTTCTTTTAGAAACAGCAAGGATTATAGAAGATTTTAGCTTTTTTCAGTAAAGATGATGATTCAGACACAAGTCTGGATTCTTGATATACGTCTTCCTGTGTCCCTGACATCTTACAGTAGGTAGAATCTTGAATTGGCAGGGTACAGGAAACAAGATATATATCATGTATATGCTGATTCTCCCTTTCAGAATGCATAAATAAATAAATAAATGATTGAATTAATGAATAAATAAATATGCCCATATAATAGAGGACATTCATGAAAACATAATTTAATATCACAGATTAAAGATTATGAAACAGAGCAGGCAAAGTTATTTGATTCATTGGTTCGTGTGTTTGCATAAGACAGGCATTATTAACCTATTGTTTCTGGAAGTTGAGGATATAATGGATTTGGAATTTAACCATGTCAAAGAAAAGTAAATTGGTCACTGGCTTAATTTTCAAGTCATTTGTAGAGAGAGTACAGGCTTCATAAAGCTTTGGGTTTTCCCGTTCTTGTCTTTGACACAGATATATAACTGACAGTTTAAGTGTTAGCCTCAAATTACCATTAGCCCTTGTAGGTGTTGCCTAATTCTTCTTCACCCTGTTGGCCAATAATACTCAGTTTTCTTTGTTGTTTCATCATCCACATCATATTTATGCTATTAAAAAGCTGGCTCTCATCCTCTCTACTCCCTCCCTTAAAATTATTTCCTATAATATCATCTTGTTGAAACTTTTGGAGCTTTTATAGCCCTGTCACCACATCTACTTCTTTGTCCCACTCTTGTACAGTGCTTCCTCTCACATTAAAATAGGAAATCTTTGAGAGCTTGGACCCTGTTTTTGCCTTTCTTTGCATTCCTAAAGCTTATCATAATATTTACCATATATTAAAACCTTATTAAATATTCATTTATTGATAGACTGATTGGCATCTGATAATATGAACTATTAAAGGATTAGCCTCCTCTCTCATTCTCCAATATTCTGGGATATCTTTTTCTGAAGTATAATAGCATACAGGTCACTTCTTTCAGTTCTTGATTTAATGACAGCAGAAGGAAGGTTATATTGTGTATCCTCATATTATTTTATGTGCTTTTAATATTTAATTATTAAAGCAGTTTCAACTGGATATTATGGTTCATGAGTTTCTGTTGCATTTTCTTTAAAAAGGAAGTTTTTGAAGCTTCTAGAGAACAAAATTTCATCTTAGTCCACAAGACCTCATGAATTCTCATGGGTTTAATTATTATTTCTATGTACATGACTTCCAGATCTATACTTTCAGTTTAGGATTTGTCCTGAATTTCAGTTCCACAGTAGCAATTGCATATTGCACATATCTTACCAGATATCGTATGAGCGTTTCAAACTCAATTTTGCCCAACCACATTTCATTGTCTTTCAGTCATTCAGTCATTCAGATTTTCTTTATCTCTCATATGGAATCTTTCACTGTGTATTACTAAAAAGTCTAGTGTTAGATCAAGATCACCTGAATGTATTATCCTATTCCCAATATTTTAAACTGAAACATAAATAACATTTTGCCCCAGGAGAGTGCTATCTAATTAGAAATGCATATGTGTAGCTGCATAAGTTTAATGAAATAATAAATTATTTCAATAATAATTACAATGGTCAATTTTCCCTAGTCTTCTAGCATGAGACCAATGGTGCTCATTTTCTCAATGGTAACACTGGGCCAATGTTTTGTACTTGTTAGTTTGGATGTGCTAATTAGGCTAAAATAATGTGTTACAAAAAATTCCAGGCAGGCCATGAATTTGCCATCTTGATTTTAAGAGATGTCAGTTGGAATAACCAGTAGAGCCAATTTTCCAAAAAGGAAATTCTATGGAGATAAATATAATTACAAGAAATTTTTCTATTATTCACTTCAGTTTCATGTATTCAGTTGTTTTTAATCTGCTTTGTTGATTTCTAATTTTGTTTTTTTCTGAAATTATCTAATTTGTATTTTATCTGCTCTGCTCTATGATTTAAGCTGCTTAATGTTAGAAAATCATCTTACAACTCTTCACTTTGTTGTTTTAGTTGCTATGTCATCCCCTGTTTTTATATCAGCTAGCATATACCTGATAATCATATCACACAATTAGAAGACAAAACTGGTTACTTATCCTTACTTAGAGTTTATTTTTATTTTTATTTTTTGCTTTTTGCTGAGGCAATTGGGGTTAAATGATTTGCCCAGGGTCACACAGCTAGGAAATGTTAAGAGTCTGAGACCAGATTTGAACTCAGGTACTCCTGATTTCAGGGCTGGTGCTCTATCCACTGCACCACCTAGCTGCCCCTAGACTTTATTTTTTAATGAAGATGGAAGTGCTGGCCACAGCAAACTTTCCTCACAGACACAGACAGATGTACCAACAACAGATAAAAAATGTGGCTTTGTACAAGCAGATCACTGCTCTCTAGGCATAATTCAGTCTTGAGAGTGAAGAAAACACCACACATATGTATAACACTTTAAACTTATGAGATTTACCTCCTTTATAAATGGTCAGAATCAACTTCCCATCTTTTTTAATTCTCATCTCTCCATGAGTACTACGTAGGTAACAAAATTTGTAGACTTTCTTGCAGTTGTTCAAGTTCTTATTGCTCCCACATTCTGGGAACTACAAACAAGAGGAAGACCTTTATATTAAAACACTATCAAAAATATTAGAGTGGCTTATCATTTTCTTTTCCTATGTATTCCCAATTTACAGATGAGAAACTGGGGCAAATAAGAATTATATACTTAGGGTCACACAACTAGTGTTTGAGTCCAGATCTGAATTCACATTTTCCTGGCACCAAGTCCCATACTCTATCCACAATCCCACATAGCTGCCCCCCACCACAGCTCCTTCAGAGTCTTTAGTTAGGCCAGAACAGGGCTTTGAGGGTTCAGAGAAGTCTACTACCTCTAGTGTAAGGGCTGTTGTGCCCTTTTAAGGACTGGGGATTCTCATATAAGTTTTTCATATACCTGTTTCACCCAACTCTCAATTATGGTTCCAAGAAGCTGTAGGATGAGCTGTGTCCACACCCTGGTTAACTATTTGGCCAATTAGACTTTGCTAAGTAGAGAGTAACAGAGTCATCTCAAATCTGTTACTTAGATTATTACCCCAAAAGTGAAGATATATTTCTGTGGAATGGAGGATGAGAGCAATTTGCTCCACTAGCCATGGTCACTGATTCAGGTCCTTTGATGTGATTATAACTTGGTTACCTATCAGATCATCATGACTTTCATCTTTCTCCTGGACTTCAAGGAGGAAAGAGTAGTGAGATTTATGATTTTGAAGCTGTCTCACTTAAATCTAATTTATGAGACAAAAAATATCACCCTACCATGATGAAGCAAAAGGCACAATAGGAACAATAGTCACTGTCCCATCAAAGGTAGTCCAAGCCTTAAACTCAAATTCTCACTGTATTGAAGCAGCAGAGGAATTTGATGGACATCTCAGAGTTTGAGCACTCTTTTAAAATTACTATACTGATCATTTCCTGGAATTAAGAATGGGCTAGAAAAGATGCTATAACAAGTTTATGCTTCACCCATTTCTGGTCTGCTTTCCAAGGCATGTGTGGATATCCCACAATGCAATGAAAAACATATACAAAAATGTACAAAAACCTTTATGAAAATGGTTCCATTCACCATTAGTATAGGAGATGACAATTATGAACAATACATAATACATTTATGAACACATTTATGACCAACATGAAATCCAATAGGATTGAAAGAAAAGCAGCTCTTGTTAGAGAATTCTGCAGGTACTTTATACAAATAATAGCCCTGAGTAAAACAAGGGCTGGCAAATAAATGTAAGCTTACTGAAGTCAGAGTTGGATATATGATTTTTGTTTTAGAGTGGCTGTAGTAATAGGGAGTTTTATGAATCTGGTTTAGGTTCTCAATCAAAACTAATCTACTGAAAAGCTTGAATGCCTCCCAGAAGGAATAAACTGTAAGTTCATAACAATGAGATTGCTACTTGCAGGAGAACATCAAGTTACTGTTATCTTCCAGTATGAAGAACCCTGAGTAGGTCAAAGAAAATAAAATGATAACCTGAAGATCTTTCTTCATCAATTGTATAATTCTGGGGTAATGTTGATAGCAGAGTAGGCACAGTCTACCTGACATGACAGAGAGTCATTGGAAGGAATGGATTTAGAAACTGGACTTGCTACTGAGGACTTGAACATCTCATGTCCAACACTGTCTTCCACTTATTTAGATGCAATAAATGGCTGCATCCTCAAAGCAAATATTAATATTTAATAGATGATGTCCTCACTTTAAGGAGAAGAGATGGACAGGATGTGAGAATAACAAAGACAATGTTCTACAGAGTGCTGAACTGACCATAAACTTATCTTTTCCAAGCTAAATATTCACATTCAACAAAAGCGTGACTTCAAGACAAGATGACTCCCAAATGACTTAATGTCACCAGAACAGAGCACTTCTCCAAGCATTAACAATATTCTGCTAACTTGGAAGAAAAGATGAACTAACATACCTTTCATAAGATGAACTAACTTAGCTAGTTTTCAGAGATTTGGTGTGAAGCATTACATTCACTCATCTGGAATACACCACTCACAGACATCAAGATTGTTTTGACAAAAATAATGGGCAAATTCATAAGCTCATAAATGAAAAACAAGAACTCCAAATAGATTGCCAACAATGTATTTGGTTCATCCATAAATATGCAGCATATAGCTCTATCAAACGTAAAGTACAAGTGAAACTTAGAGATATACAGGATTATTGTAAGAAGGCAGATGAAATTTAGTTTTGTGCTAACAGAAATAATTCAAAATGCTTTATTATGCCTTGAAGGTCTTATATGGATTAAAGACTTATGGTGCATCTCAATTATTCAGTGCTGATGAAACCACAATGATTAATGATAGGGATGTGATTCTGGAGAGATAGGCTGAACACTTCCATAGTATTCTCGACAGATTCTAATCAATCAATGCTAAAGTCATTGACCATATGTATCAAGTTGAAGGCAGTTTCCTATTACCCAAACTTACAACTGAAGAAGTTCTGAATGTCTCTTCTGTGGCATTATCTTGTGTGGCAAAGGGTCTACTGATAATTTAATTGGAACTAAGATTTACATGGAGAGATATTTACAGTTTATCTATAAAGGAAAATTGTCCTAGCTGGCAAGAGTCTTTTCAGAACCTTCCTTAATTTCTTGATCTTTCACCCACAAGATAGTAATCTACCTTAAAGTGATCATGGCTTCATAGCTGAGGACTTATTGATATGAAGTCTATTGCCTCACAACTTCAGGAGAAATGCTTTTTTATCAGAACAAAGATCTGTGCACAATGTTCATCAAGATGACCAAGGCCTTTGATGCTATTAATTGTGATGAATTTAAAGAGCATGGAAAATTTTGGTTGCCAAAAGAAGTCCAGCAGTATCACATGTCATTTTCATGATGGTGTGCTCCTGTGTTTTTCCCGTCACCAATGTAGTGAAACAATGCTGTAGTGCTTGCTCCTTTGTTCCTTAGCATCCTGTGTCAATGATTTTGTCAGATGCCTCTAATAAGAAGGAAAATGATATCAAGGTCAGCTACTATTGGTGGTAAATTATTTAACTTGAAAAGGTTAAAAGTAAAAACTATAACAGAAGCAGAGTTATTAAGTGACTTTTTTTTCCATAGTTGATTTTGGATTCAGTGCAAGATCTGAGGCTGAGATTCAAAAAAAGTGTAGGTTAGTTCTCTGCTTCTTGTGATAATAACGGGTTAAAAATTAAGAAAAGAAGACAAACAGAAGTTCTCCACCAGAGAGCACTGCATCATTCAAATATGAAAACATCAGTTACTACAAATGGAGACATTTTTAATGCTGTGGCTACTTTCAATTGACTTGGCAACATAATTTCCAGGCATGTACATATGGACACATGCATTGCCGGAAACAGTTCAGAGTTTGGAAGCTCCTAAGGAAAATATGGAAGAGAAAAGGTATTATACTGCCCACCAAGCTAAAAGTGTACAGACCCACTGTGTAGATTTCATTTTATACTTGTGAACTTGAACTATCTAGCAGTGCCATTCCAGAACACTGAACTGCTTCAACTAAACTGACTTAAGAAGACGTGGAAGATCACCTGGCATTATTGAGGACTTTTCTTGAGATGAATTGCCAAGCATTCAAACTCTATACTAGAGAGGACAACTTAATGGGCTTAACATGTTGTTCAAAAGCCAAACATACATTTGTCTAAAAGACTATTTTTTCAGATAATTCATATAAAGGAAGCACTGACATGAAGGTCTGAATAAATTATACAAGGATACTCTGAAGAACCTTAAGATCTATAGTGAGGCATGGGAGAGACACTGGCATGGGAACCCCCAGTATGACATACCTGCTTCATACTGTGCTCTCGAAGAAAAGCAGAATTGTAGTATCTGAAAAGAAATGTAAGATGCAAAAATTTAGAGAAATCTCTTATTCATGTCCAGATTATTTGTGTCTGGCATATAATAGAGCCTTTTTAACTCATATTGGGTTGAATTGCTGTCATTGGAATGGACTGAATTGAGTAGTTATTATATAGATTATGACAGATGTAGGAATTCTTCCATTATTTGCACTCCTTCAACATTTTCTCTAAATTTAATATCAATCTCTTCTCTCAGAGAAAGATTTTTAAACCTTTAATCTCTAATCTAGTTATTCTTGTAGACTCAGGCAACATTACTGAGAGAACATTCTGAAACTCATAGAGGTCCTGTCTTATCTTCTGAGTTTTCCCCAAATAAGTTTTCTCAGAGATTAGAGGACTACTTTAACTACATTACTCTTTGAGGATAGGTTAACTGAAGAAGAATGAACAAGATCCCCTGGAGGAGTACAAACAGGAGAATAATCTTTCTTATGGGATCATAGCTCTTCATCCTGGTCATTTTTCACTCTAATACTACTGTTGTCCTACTGTCCAAATCACATGTACAAATGTCAGGTAAAGAAGTATTAAGCCACTCAATTCTGAAATTTCTTGTTAATACTACTTAACCTTAACCATTCTTCTTTCATACTCCCATATACCAAATTGAAAGCCATTATCAAAACAATATAATTATTGCCACTGGAATGGTTATGTCAGTTAAATGTTCCATTTTCCCACTTACTATTCTTTTCTTCCTAGAAGAAAGCACACACTATCTTGACCACCATTCTCTCATATGTGCTATTTTTCTTTCCTAGGAAGCAAACTTACTTAAAGTAGAAATAGTATGACTTTTTTATTTGTATTCCCAGTTTTCAGCAAATTGACAAGTTTTCATTCATTCACAGTCCTCTGGCTTTTTCTCCAAAGTGGACCTCAAAACTTATCCTATATTTACATGTGTTAATATGTACATGTGCATATATTTACTTAATACATAAACATATGTTTATATGTGAATATGTATCAATTTACACTGAGCTATATAGTATCTTGTCCTGGTCCAACAAAACAAAGTTTTTTTTTTATAAACTTTGGCTTCCCTAATGGTCCTATAATAGCTCAGTCAATCTGGAATAGATAGTTTACATGTTACTAAAATCCAGATGAGTGAACAACTTATCCAGACTATATTAATTATTCAATGATAATACCATCTTTAAACAAAGCTAGAAATTTACGGGAGATGTGTGTTCATGTAGACCAAGAATAGATTTAAAAATTATCCGTTCAATATTAGGTAACTTCATATAAACCCAAAGAATTCTCAAAATTTTCTGGATTTACCAGATTATTTTCATCCTACATTGTTTATTCCTTGAAAGCACAATTAATGGGTCACAAAAAGAAATTAAGTCTTTTCAATAGTACCCCCAATCTCTGTCAAAGGTGAAATATAGCATCACGTCTACAATTAAGGATATTCATTTTATAAAAGAATTGTCAGATTGAATGGAGAAAGTATAAATAATAGGAAGCTATTGTATTTAGACTAAGGGATAGAAAATGAGTTTCTGAATTTAAGCAATAACAGTGGGAGTATACAGGACAGGACATTTGCAAGAGATATTGATTGCAGAGATCAAACACACAGAAAAACAAGGTTTTAAGTCTCAGTAAATTCAGTGAAAGAATAGTGATTTTATAGGAATGTTGGCAGGCATAGTAGGTTGGGGGAAGAAGATAATTCAATTTTTATTAGATCTGCTAAATTTGTTACTCTTAGGACATCTAGGTGAAGATATCTACTAGATATATGGAATTTTAATCTTGGACTTTGAAAAATTGGAGTTATATCAGAAATGTAGATTTGGAAATCCTATGTGTAGAAATGCTAACAGAAAGCATGGAAGTAGCCGTTCTTAACTTTTAGTGTCAAACATATAATAACTTCAGAAAGAATCTATCTAGAAAATCAAAGAAATAGTTAACATACTATTCAAAGTATAAGTAATACATTTTTAGCATTCTGACATTAGTGTTGTTTCATTATGCCATTGATTTTCCTACATATATTTTATTTACAACTTACCGGGGGGGGGGGCAGGGCAGAGCCAAATGGCGGAGTGAAAACCTGACTCTTTGCATCCTCTTCCGATTTCTCAAGTCAACAATAAAATAAGCCTCTGAACTGACCTTCAAGTCAACAAAACCAGAAATATTTGGACACTGCTCTCAGATATCTCTGAAGAACTTCCTATCAGGTTTGTTTAACTGGGACAGAGGAATAAACAGTCCACTAGGTGCAAGCTGGAAGTGAGGGTGGGACTCAGCTCAGCGTGGCAGAAACTCCAAAAACCTGGAATTTATCTGAGGCACTAGAGACACTCTGCCCTGCCTGGGGACAGGTGTTCTGGCAGATTGGACTTTTTTTAAGGAGTAATTCAGACTTAGTCCTAGCCCCCATCGGCCCAGCACCTTAAATTAATTCGCTGAATTGCCCCAGGGCAAAGTACTTCTGCCTCCGTTTTTCTGAGCCTTAAAGAGATATCCACGCTGTCGAAAAAAAAAAAAAAATGAAGAAGCAAAAGAGAGCTCTCACCATAGACAGCTTTTATCGAGACAGAGAAGGGCTGACCCCAGATCCTGAAGTTCCTTTAGACAAAAGGATTATTGGACTTCCTGAAAGCCATGATGAAAAAAAAAGAACGTAAACACTATCTTCCAGGAAATCCTGAAAGAAAACTGCCCTGAGATTGTACAATCAGAAGGCAAAATCACCACTGAAAAAATTCACCGATAACCTCCTGAAAGAGACCACACAATTAAAACCCCAAGGAATATTGTGGCTAAATTTCAAGACTATCGCACTAAGGAAAAGATTCTGCTAGCAGCTAGAAAGAAACAATGCAAATACCGAGGATCAATAATTAGAATCACACACAATCTGTCAGCCTCCACATTGAAGGATTGAAGGGCCTGGAACCAGATATTCC
>JAJPUD010029507.1:0-13846 GCA_023553655.1 Myrmecobius fasciatus
CCCCCCGGAACTGAGCCCCAGCAGGCTGAGGAGGCCCTGGCTCCAGCCCATTTCCCTTGAATCGAAGCCAAGCAGTCCTTGTGCATTACTCACTGGCTAGGCGGCCCTGGCTGGAGGCCAAAGCAAATATACCCTGCAGCCTGCCATTCAGGCTGGTCACTGACTGAATGCAGGTGAGGAAGACACCTTCCCAATCCAACTACCCTTCTCCAGGCCATGCTCCCCTCCTAGCCAAAGGCAACATCCAAGTTTAGGGGATAATTCCCCATCCAGACGACTGGGGCCTACCTCGGGTCTAGAAAGGGGCAGCTGGCATGAGCTGCTGAAGCCCCAAATGTCTTCATCCTGCCACTGCCCCTCCCTTAGGAATATACTTGCAGACCTGGAATGTGAGTTGCTAGGGCAAAGCCAACATTGGTAATTCCCCTCATGGGCTCCCAGCCAGGCAAAAAGCAATGTTTCCTGCCCGGGACCTTTTAAAGTTCAGTTCAATTCATTTCAAGGAGTCTTTATAAAGAGCCTACTGGGTGCCAGTATTGGGTACTATGTAGTGATAGGCTCTTAATGGGAGAAGAACATTCCAGTCTGGTGGGACAAATACTATCATGTCCAAGCTCCTCTGTGATGTAGGAATTTCCTTTATAGCATCTCTTCTGGAAAGAATATCATCCATCCTCCACTAAATACTCCCAGCCATAAGATGGAGAGAGAGTTGAGTTCAGGTTACTGGAAATGCTCAAGCATAGGTTAGGTAGCCATCAGGTGAAAGGGCTATAACAAGGATCGATCAATTAATTTTTTAAAAAATATGAAGCCCCTACTATCTGCTAATCCCAATGCTAGGCATTTAAGGATGCAAAGACAAAAAAAAAGACTATTCCCTACTTTTTGGTAGGAGTTTGGACTAGATGGCATACTATATTCTAAGAATCTGTGGTTTTCACTACTAGGTCTGTATCTCAAAGAGTTCATAAAAAATGAAAAAGGACCCACATGTACAAAAATGTTTATAGCAACTTTCTTTGTGGTGGGAAGGAATTAGAAATCGAGGGGATTCCCATCAAGTGGAGAATGGGTGAACAAATTGTGGTATATGAATATAATACAATATTTTTGTTCTGTAAGAAATGATGAGCAGATGGATTTCAGGAAAACCTGGAAAGACTTAACATGAACTGATGCTAAGTGAAGAGAGTAGAACCAGGAGAACATTGTATGAAGTAACAGCAACATTGTATAGATGATCAACTTTGAGAGATTTTGTTCTCAGCAGTACAATGATGCAAGACAATTTCTATAGACCTGGGATGGAAAATGCCATCTGCATCCAGAGACAGAACTATGGAGACTGAATATGTATCTAAGATAATTCCAAAAGACTCATAATGGAAAATGCTATCCATATCCAGAGAAAGAACTATAAAATCTGAATGCAGATCAAATCATACTATTTCCACTTTTTGTTGTTTTTTTTCTTTCTCATGGTTTTTTGCTTTTGTTCTGATTCTTCTTTCACAATATGGCTATTGTGGAAATGTTTAATGTGATTGTATATGTATAACTTATATCAGTTTGATTGCCATCTTGGGGAGAGAGAGAGGAGGATGGAAAGAAGAAAAATGGAAATCAAAATATGACAAAAATAAATGATGAAAACTAATAAGCACATTTTTAAAAAGATTCTGTGATTCTTCTGTCTTCTCTTAACCATGTTTATCCCTACCTTTTGTTCAAGTGTAGGACCTCTGGATTCAGTTGGTCATCCACCTTGCTCACAGGCTTCCTTTGAGACTACTCTATTTGCCATGGTCTTGGCCCAGTGCCTCACTAAAGGTCCCCTGCTCTTGCCCCACAAGACTGACCCTGAGGATGCAGCAGGGATAGAATATCTTCTATAGAGCCCATAAAGGCTAGAATCCTTCTGACTTGGTCTGGAACCTTTACCTTCAGACTCTTAAGAGTCTCTGAGCAAAAAAGATGAAAGCTTTGTGTTAGTGAAGTTCTAACTCTTGAGAGGCTCAGACCAAGGAGGAAAAAGAAAAGAAAAAGAGGTCATTAAAATATGCTCTTGAAATATTCAGAGAATGGAAAAAAGACTCAAGGAAATCAGGCAAACAAGACAATTTTGAAAGCAACATATTGAATTAATGATATATGTACTTAAAAAGAAAAACAATGTCTATATCATAGAAATTAGCGATCTCTATTATATGGTGGATATGGAATAGGTTGTTTTAGTTCATAGTTACGCAGTTCAGAATTTTTTTAAATGGGGAAAAATTTAAATAATTTTTGAAAAGAGGCATCTGAATCTTAGACAAAACAGACTTGAAGAACTGGTACTGAAAGGTACTGCCTTTCACAGGTCACCAGGTCCCCAGTGATGTCATCAGCACAATTCACCCCCCCTTAGAGAGGTCTCAGTGGTTGCTCCTCACCAAAGGTATCATTGGCCTTCCTGCCCTAGCTCTTCTTGAAAAACAACTCTTCTGTCTGCTTCTGGTATCACCCACTGGCTGAACTGGTAAGATTCATGGCCCGGGGTTGCCTTGCCCTTCCTCCAGGTTCATACCCCTACAAATAAC
Organism: Myrmecobius fasciatus; assembly: GCA_023553655.1. Classification (NCBI taxonomy): domain Eukaryota; kingdom Metazoa; phylum Chordata; class Mammalia; order Dasyuromorphia; family Myrmecobiidae; genus Myrmecobius; species Myrmecobius fasciatus. The sequence continues at coordinate 2,586 of JAJPUD010029507.1, forward strand.
CTTCTCAAACATCACCAGAAGTCCGTAACAAGCAGCCTCAGAGACACTGCATTCTGTCTTGGTTTCCTATTTGCATACTGGATACTTCCACATACCAGTCTGATCTTCCTGTAGGCAAGTCTGAGTCTCTGCCTTGTTGGTCCTGGACCAAAATGGTTCTTTAACCTTCTTCAGGGTTGGCTTTACAGATGCCTGACTGACTGCCCCTTTCTCTATAGTATATTAGTGGCCGTGTCTAGTTCCACTGTAGGTCTTTGATTAGATCCACTTCCTTCTTCAAAAACAAGCAGCTGAGAAGAAGAGGACATGGAAAGGCAAGTAGGTAGCCTCCTTCATAAGAACTGGTATTTATAAAGCACATTCAGGTTTGCCAAGTGTTTTACATATGCTGTCTCATTGGATCATTACAACCTTGTAAGGTAGGTGCTATTAAAATCCTTGTTTTTCGGATGAGAAATCCAAGACACAGAGAGATTAAGTGACTTGCCTAGAATCACAGGTCGTAGGTGGCTAAGGCAGGATTATTTGAACCCTGCTCTTCCTAACTTTAACCCTAGTATTCTCCCTACTCTGCCATTTACTTCTTAGTGATTTCTACCCTTCCAGTCTGTCTGGAGTTTTCTGATTTCATTTGTTTACTTCCTACCAAGATGGTCTCACTTCCTATCCCAGACCCTCATCAATACTTCCTTACATCTCAGTTCTGCTGTCCATTACCTGTCCAACATTTGTTCAGGGAAGATGAGGCAGCCAATGGCATACTGAATAGAGCACTCAGCAGAAAGTCAGGTTCATATCTGTTCTCAGATTTGATCGTGTGATCCTGGGCAAGTCATATGATCTGTTTGCTTCAATTTCCTTAGTTGTCAAAAGAAGATAATAACAGCACCTAATTCCCAAGGATGATGGTAAGGATCAAATGAGATTTGTTTTTGTTTTTGTTTTTTTGCAAGGCAGTTGGAGTTAAGTGACTTGCCCTGGTTCACACAGCTAGTAAGTGTTAAGTGTCTGAGGCTGGATTTGAACTAAGATCCTCCTGACTTTGTGCTCTATCCACTGTGCCATCCAGCTGCCCCTAAAAATGAGATATTAGTAGTAGCACTTAGCATAGTATCTGGCCCAGAGTAGTCACTATGGAAATGTGCATTTCCTTCCCTTCCCTTTCATCTCTTCTCCTAGTAGCCTCATTTCTTCACTCTTGCCTACATATTTCTCTAGAGAATATACTCAATTCCATTCTAGAGATTGTAATAATCATGACAGGAGGCTGTGAGTTACAGAAGAAATTGCATTGGCTGTGAAGTCAAGAGACTTGGGGTCCTTATCCTGGCACTTATGGTGACCAGGCATATCTAGTTTAATCTCTGAGTCTTAGATTTCTCATCTGTAAAATGGAAATTATGAAATCAAACTCAGTAATAAACATGAGAATTCTTTGTAACTCTAAAGCCTAGAGAAATTCTAGCACAAGGTCGCACAGATAATTAATGGGAGAGCCATTAATGGACTTTTGGCCCAGGAATAGATGAGTATGTAGTCCTGTTGCAATCCTGTGGGACAACTTTACTAAATGCAGCCCTCCCTCAAAAGCTGTCTCTGCTCTGTAACTCACCCTAAAGGAGACAGTGTAATAAATGATAGAACTGGAGACTCAGAACCAGGATTCTGATGTTTGCTACTGGTGTGATTCAATGAAGAAGGTCATCAAACCTCCCAATTCCTCCTATATGAAATAAGCAGGTTGGACTAGATGAGCTTTCCATTTCTAAATCTATAATCCATAGTGTATACTAACATGTTTCTCCAAGGATAGGAGGCTGCTGTTTGGGATGGGAATCAGGATAGAGATGAGAAGGGACCATGCGTTTTACTTTTTGGATCCCCACCAAGGCATAGGGCTGGGTACGAAGAAAGCACTGAATAGATAGAAGGTAAATGAAAGAATGAACAAATGGATGAATGACTATATGATTTAGTAAAATCTTGAGGAGTCAATAACACCATCCCACTCACAGTATTTCCCCTGATTCATACTCTGGCCTTAGGCAAATTGCTCCACCTCAGTCTTCCCAGCTGGGAAATGGGGACAGTCCCCAGTCCCACCTGACCACAGGAGGACCCTCCCCAAGTCTAATTAGATGTTGTATGATATTCACTTTGAACTTCATGGAAGACAGGCCACTTAGTGGGTAGAAAGAACAACAACACAACACCCCATCTTGTAATAAAGTTAACACCCAGTATGACAACCCCACAAACAATAACACAAGGCTAAGTAAGAGTCTCCAGTATCTCCCCCGCCAAAAAAAAAAAAAAAAAAAGGCCATCAAAATGAAACATTAAACTAACATTAGACTTGACTGATGTCAGCCCGGGAGACCTTGTTACATGCAAACACCCTTTATTGATTCTCTACCCACTTCTTTCCCTGATCCTAGGTCCCCATAGTCTTCCCTTTGTGAGCTGGAGCTTGGCAGCTTTACAGGAGCTGAGGAACCACACCCATGGTGTTGTCAAACACTGGAGCACCCAAAGTTGCCTGTAGGGTACCCACAAAGGGGAAGCCAGAGGTTGGTATGCTGGAGAACAAGCACACCTGAGGAGCTCTCCCATGGCAGGGTGGGTCTTGGAGCTTCCAGAACCCTACAGGATGTCCTATCTCGAGTCTGTAGCATTTTGCCAACTCCCTATTGATCTAACTGCCCCTAATAAGAGATAAGCAATTATTTAAAACTGGAGTCTGAGTGGCAAAGGGTGGTTTGAAAATATAATATATAAATAAATATATAAATAAAATGTCAGAGTCAGAAAGAGTCTTAGAGATCATCAAATCTAATGGCTTATCTTACAAACAAGGCATAAAGAGATGCAATGGGTTTCCCAAGACCCTAAGACCAGCTGACAGACCAACACTAAAACTTGTATCTAAAACCAGATGGCTTGACTCTAGGTTCAATACTCTTTCTTTTAATTTTTTAAAAAATTATTTCATTAAATACTTTCTAATTACTTGGAAAACATTAGCATACTTTTCTTTTTTGAAGTAATCAGGGTAATGTGATTTGTCCAGTGTCTGAGTTTAGATTTGAACTCTTGATTCTAGGGAGGGTGCTCTATCCATTGCACCACTTAGTTGCCAACATTCATTTTTTTTTAATTTTGATTTCAAACTCTCCTGCTCCTCCTACTCCTTGAGAAAGCAAGCAAAATGATATCAAATATACATATGAAGTCATACCAAAAAAACATATTTCCCTATTAGCCATGTTGCAAAGGACATAAAAAAATGAAAAAACAGTGTTCAATCTGCACTCAAAATTCATCAGTTTTCTCTCTAAAGGTGGATAGCATTTTTCATTGTAAGTTCTTTGGAACTGTCTTAGATCACTGTCTTAATCAGAGTAATTTAAGTCTTTCACAGTTGATCATCATTATAATTTTGATGATATCTTATCCAATGTTTTCCTGGTTCTGCTCTCTTCACTCTGCATCAGTTCATGTAAATCTTCCCAGATTTCTCTGAAATCATCCCCTCTTCATATTCCATCACAATTATGTACCATAACTTGTTCAGTCATTCAACAGTTGAGGGCATCCCCTCAATTCCAGACTCTTTCCATTTAGATAATCATCCCCCTAGTTCACTATACATTTTTAATGCCAAATGGAATTCAGAAAACCAGAAAGATTTGTTCCCCAGCGACCAAACAATTGCAAATATTGAGTCTAGAACTAACAATTCCTGCCCTGTTCCCTCTACTAGTTTTAGAAGGCCTATCTGGGAAAAAAAAAAGCAAAGAGAAAACATGTGGAATCCAAGGGACTAGGTTCTACACAAATAAGTCTGCCATGATTTATTTGTGTGTCTAATAAGTTGCCTCTGGTTTCAGTTTCTTCATTTGTCAAATGGATATAATATAATGGAGATGCTGGGTTCTCTATTCTTTTTTCTGTGGAAAGGCTTATGTTGAATCATTGTTTCCTAAGTTAATTACAACATATTAAAATAAACATACATGTTTAAAAGGATGTAGGTAGATATGAACAATTTTCAGATAAACAAATTATCTGACTTCTGTATCCCAAAGAAGTCAAAAAAGAGGGGAAAAGACCCACATGTGCAAAAATATTTGTAGCAACTCTTTTAGAGTTGGCAAAATTTGGAAAATGAGTAGGTGTCCCTCAATTGGGGAATGGCTAAATAAGTTATAGTATATGAAAATAATGGAATATTATTGTTCTATTAAAAAATGATGAATAGGTTGATTTTAGAAAGGAAATATTTACATGAATTAATGCTGAGTGAAAAAGCAGAACCAGGAAAATATTGTACACAACAAGATTGTGTGATGACCAATTATGATGGACTTGCTTTTTCTCAGCAGTTCAGTGATCCAAGGCAACCCCCATAAACTTTATTATTATTATTATTATTATTATTATTATTTTACTGAGGCAATTGAAGTTAAGTGACTTGCCCAGGGGTCACACAGCTAGGGAATGTTAAGTGTCTGAGACTAGATTTGAACTCAGGTCCTCCTGACTTCAGGGCTGGTGCTCTATCCACTGTGCCACCTAGCTGACCCACCTCAATAAACTTTAAATGAAAAATGACATCCAAATAGATAGGAAGAACAATGGAGACTGAATGTAAATCAACATATGCTATCTTCACTTTTCCCTCCTTTTTCTTCTGTTTTTTTTCCTCTTGTTGTTTTTCCCTTTTGTTCTGATTTTTCTCTCCTAACATGATTCATAAGAAAATGTGTTTTAAAAAATGAACATATACATATAACCAAAAAAAGTTTATACACATAACAGGGAAAAATAAAAATTACAAAAAGTCCTTTACGTTAAATATGTATACACATGTGACTCTTCATAATATATGTATATATATATATATATATATATGTATATATATATATTTTTTTAAAAAGGATGGAGATAATAAGATCTGCTCTCTTTCTCTCCTAGGATTGTTGAGGGGTTCAAATAAGCTAAGGAAAATGAATTATGTTGGAATGAATAAAGCACTATACTCATGTAAAAAGAGTTCTTATTCTAAGGGAGTCAGCCTAAATTGGTGTTGAGTTCTCACTCTTTACTATCTGTGTGCAGAGATGTTTGAAAATGTAAGCTAAACTTTCCCCATGACCACAAGGCATCTCTTCCATTTCATCAGAGTGGGAGGGCTTGTGGCTTCCCCTTCTCATATAGGCCCCATGTTTCTTCTTTCTCTGTCTCTTTTTCTTAATTCTCTTGAATTCTCAGAGTCTCACTTTATAAAATGGGACTAATAGTACTTTCAGCACCACTAGGTCTATATCTACCTAAACAGAGTTTAAATAAAGAGTTTGAAAAGGGCAAAAGTATTGCATCTCTTGTGATGGAAAAGTATTGGAAACTGAAGGAGATGCCCATCAGTTGGGGAATGGAAGAACAAAACATGGCCTGTGAAAATAATAGAAAACTGTTGTATTGTAAGAGTTATAAGACAGTTTCAAATCTGGAAAGACTTGTATTAACTGATGTAAAGTGAAGTGAACAATTTTAATTGAACAACAGCATAATAAAGACAAAAAAAATTGAAAAGTATGATAACTATTATCGATGCAACCAGTGTTTCTAGAGGATCCATGAAACATGCTCCTCACCTTAAGACAGAAAGACAATGGACATCAGGTACAAAATGAGATATATTTTTTATATATGGCCAATGTGGAAATGAGTTTTGCTTGACTTTTTTTTTATCATTATGTTTATTTCTTTTTGTAAATTCAAAAAATAAATTTAATTTTTAAAAAGAAAAGTCAATTGGTGGTAAAAGGGATAAAAATAGATGTTTGTTAATTAAAAAATAAAATCATTTTTAAAAGAAAAAATAATATGTGTGCTATCTTATTAAGCTATGGCAAAGAAAGTACTTGGTAAAATTTCAAAGACCATAGATGTGAATTGTATTCTATGATGTAAGCCATTTGTGTGTTAGGCAGAAAATGCTATGGTACCTCAGGAAAGACATAAATCTTAAAGTAAGACAGTATATAAATGAGAGTTAAGATTACTCTTGTATCAACAGAAATACACCCAAAGAGTCTATAATAAAATTAATATTCACATTTCTATAGTGTTTTAAGTTTTACAAAGTGCTTTCTTCATATTCACCCTATGAAGTAGTTAATATAGTATTATCCCCATTTTACATACAGGTAAGTAAATAATCTCAGAGTTGTGATGGACAGAGCCATCTGCATCCAGAGAGAGGACTATAGAGACTGAATGTGGATCACAACATAGTATTTTAATTATTTTTGTTGTTATTTGGTTGCATTTTGTTTTCTTTCTCACTTTTTTCCTTTTTGGTCTGATTTTTCTTGTGCAGCATGATAATTGTGGAAATACATATAGAAAAATTGCACGTTTTAACATTAAAAAAGAAAAAAGGAAAGAAAAGAGTACCAGAGAAGACTAATGGCTTTTCTGCAGTCATATAGCTAAGTAAGTAACAGTATATGCACCTGTACACACTCAAAATGCAAAAATACAGAAACCCACAGACTGGAAAACCCACAGATTCAGACTTACTACTCCATACCCACATAACTACAGAGAGAAACATTCATTTCCTCACATATCCAAACTTGCCTTCTCCAAAGGCAAGTCCCATTATCATTACCCCAAAGGAGGGCCCATGTGTCAGAAAGGGATCTGTATTATTTATCATCATCATCATCATCATTTTTAGAAAAGTCAGAACTCAGCACAAAAAAACATCAAACATTGGACAAGCACCCTTTGATAGCAGGTGATGCTCTTCCAGTGTAGAGTTGTTTTTCTTTTTGCTAAAAAATGACTTATTAATCTGCAATTGAAACTGTTACTATGCCATCACCTTGCAACAAGTTGGAACAGGGAGAGGGCTTACAGGGATGTTTGAAAATGTAAACTAAACCTTCCCAACAACCACAAGGCATCTCCCCCACTTCATTGGGGTGGAAGGGCTTGTGGCTTCCCCTTCTCACATAGGCCCCATGTCTTTCTCTGTCTCTGTCTGTTTCTCTCACCTCTCTTTTTCTTCTTCTTTCTCCTTCCTTCTCTTTCTTTCATCCCAGAGTACCTATTTGCCCCTTTTTTAAGGGAGAAATATTCTTGAAGCAGGATATAGAGCCCTAACCCAGGCCTCATGAATAAGGGGCTCAATTCCTAACAAAGAATATTCATCAGACAATTCTACAGTATCATTAATAGACCACATGACATCTCCCCAAAGACAACACCCCCAGAAGTCAAGGGCATCAGGGTAGCCTTTACAACTAAGGGAGAAGCTAACTTGGGTGGAAGAAAGTTTTTTTGTGATCCTTCTCTGTCTTTCCTTACATGCTGCTTGTTCTTAGCTCTTAAGAAACACAGATAAGACCATCAGATGCTCAGTCATAGTATGAAAAAAGCAACAGATTTGAAGAATTCAAAGAACATGGGAAGCCCAGGGAGAAGTAACAAGAGGTGAACAAAGCTGACCCAAAGATCACTGTACACAATAGCAAGGACTAAAAAATGAAAACTGCCTTAGGCAGCAAACAAACACAGAACAAAAACACTGGACGATACCCAGACTGACTTATAAAGCCCACACCCCTCTTTTCTGTTATCATATGGGTAACTTCTAATGTTCTGTATTATCAGTCACAAGCCCAATTTTGAATGTTTTTTACCCTTTTCAGGGATTATATGATGTACAGGATTTATCTAGAAATCCTTGGGATCTTGTATGATGTAGAAACAAAAATTTAGCAATAAAAACAAAGGTTCATTTGCTTTTGAAAGAAGTCTTACTAGAGTGGTGGTGGTGGGGAGAGAAATGTCATCAGGATCAGCTTATGGAAAGTGGTTGTCTTTCCTGACCAGGCATTATCTCTTGCTATTGCTTCATTAATAATATCTTCCCTGCAACCAAACTGGACCCCAGACTATTTCCTGAGCACATCCTTCTTCCTGTTCTAATCTTTGAGGTTTGTTCCCATCATTCATTCTTCTCTGGATGCCCAGATTCCTTTTCTCCATTTTATCATAATCCTGCCCACCCAAGTCTCACCTCCTCTTCCTTGACCATTCATTCTTCAACAAATCTACCTTCCTCTGAAGTGAATGAAGTCCTTAACTGCCTGTGGCTCTCCTATTCTCCTATTCTGTTGGCTTATACTATTTGATTAGAGATTTGTGAGCATCCCTTCCTCTTTCCCAACTAGAAAAAAGTTTCTTGGATACAAAGACTCTACCATTACCTTCTCGTGTCTCCCATAGAACTTACTTAATATAAATAGCTTATATAGAATATCAATATTATATACATAATATCAATATTATATGTAAACTACTTAATATAAATATCTTATATAGAATATCAATATTATATACATAATATCAATATTACATGTAAACTAATATAAATAGCTTATATAGAATATTAATATTATATAAATAATATCAATATTACATGTAAACTACTTAATATAAATAGCTTGTCGAATATCAATATTATATACATAATATCAATATTACATGTAAACTACTTAATATAAATAGCTTGTCGAATATCAATATTATATACATAATATCAATATTACATGTAAACTACTTAATATAAATAGCTTATGTAGAATATCAATATTATGTGCATAATATCAACATTACATATAAGCTACTTAATGTAAGTAGCTTATATACAGTGTCAATAGATAGTGTTCTTATTTTGCAAATGAAGAACTTGAGGCTTGCTCAACCCAAATATTGCAATCTTTCCTCAATAACTAGTTACAGAACCAACAACCATGAAATTATCATTGGTGTTTCTGAGTTGACAGAGAAGATGGTAGGAGCAAAATGGTGGCTTGAGAACCTACCAGGAAATCTTCTAGACTCAGGCATTCCCCTTTCCTAACCAGATTCTATTCTCTTTATTCTCCAAAGCAGGATAAAAACACTGACTCTAGAATCAGAGAATCTGAATTCACATCTCAATTCTAACTACTGCCTAAGTATAAACTTAAGTAAAAGTGTCCAGGTGAAATGATTTGCCTAAGGTCACACAGGTAGTTAACATCTGAGCAGGGATTTGAACTTAGGTCCCACTCTTAGAGTAGATAGCCTTTGAGATCCCATCTATGTTCATTATCCTATGTTTTCCTCTTCTCTCAGCCTTGGTTGTTCAAAAGACATGCCTGGACTTGAAAATTATCATCTGAAGAAATATGTCTTGATCACGTCATAGACCTTAAAGGTCATTTAAAACAATCCCCTCAATTACAGATGAGGAAATCAAATTCTAGAGAATGAAGGAATTTACTCAAAAATATATGTTATTGTTGTCTTGGCGGGGGAGGGAAGTGAGGGAAGGAGAAATATTTGAAACTCAAAATCTTACAAAAGTGAATGTTGAAAACTAAAAGAAATAAAATAATATGTAGGTTGTCATTGGAAGAGCTAAAATCTAAACTCAATTCTCTGATTCCTGCCTCCTTCCACTGAATCACCCTTTATCTAGGCTTCAAATCAAGCAAATCTGAGAAATAATTATGACTTCTGGTAACAAGAATTATAGATTCCAATCCTTTTTGGTATGGAGGAAGGAGAAGGTGGAAGAAAGAGAGGGAATAAGGGAGTAAAAGGAAAGTGTTGACTTAATAGAATTAAAAGATAAGAAGTATTATACTAAATAGTGGATAGAGAGTTGATTTCAAACTCAGGAAGATACTGATTGTAGATTCAATCTAGTATCTGACATATATTGATGGAGTCTACATAACTCTGGGCAAATCATTTATCTTTTCAGTACCCTAGGCTTTTCTCCCAGAGCCTAAGATGTGTAGTAGAAAAAATTTATTTTTCTTCTTCTTCTTTTTACTTTCAATATCTTCAAATTTCCCTATTATTGTGGAGGTCACTGCCTACCTCTTCATCTCCTAGAATCCTCAGTGTTATCTTCACCCTATATACTCAGTTCATTCCAAATCTTGTCAGTTCTACTGTCCCCACATTTCATATGTCTCCTCTGCATTCACAAAACCCTATGGTTTCAGAAAAACCAGGGAAGACTTATATGAATTGTTCAAAGTGAAGTGAGAAGAACCAGAACATCACACACAGTAACATTATAATGATGATCAACTGTGAAAGACTTAGCTATTGTGATCAATATAATGATCCAAGACAAATCCAAAGCATTTGTGAAAAATGCTATCCACCATCTCCAGAGAGAACTGATGAATTCAGAGTGCAAATTGAAGTATATTATTTTTCACTTTTCCCCCTGCAATATGGCTAATGTGGAAATGTTTTGCATGACTTCACATGTATAATGAATATCATATTGCTTGCCTTCTCAATGAGCAGAAGAGGGGCTAGAAAGAGGGAGAGAATTTTGAACTCAAAAAAAATTTAAATTAAGTTAAACTATATCAGACTGCTAGCTATATTGGGGAGGGAAGTAAGAGGAGGGAAAAAGTTATAGAACACAAAGTTTTACAAAAAATGAATGTTGAAAACTATCTTTACATGTATTGGAAAAATAAAATACTATTGGAAAAAGTAAATGCTAAAAAATAATTTTAAAATGTTAAAAATAAATTGCTTGTAGAAGGGAAAAAAAAGAACAAAGCTATCTCTTCATCACTCTAGTTCAAATCCTATCCATCTCTCTTTAGAACTATTGCAATAGCTTTCTAAAAAGTCTCCTTATCTCATTTATTAAATAATGGTATTTTTAAGAGCAAAAAAAAGTTTCTTTGTCTCAAGTCTCTCCCCATTCAAGTCCCAACATAATTTTTCTAAAGTGTGAGTCTATCTCAATCAATTCAGTGTGTTTTAGGGGCTCCCTCTTACTTCCAAAAAAGAATAAATGTAAATTTCTGCTCCTTTCATAACCTTTTTTTTCCTACTTTTCCCATCTTCTCATTCCTTTCTTCTTTCCATGCACTTTTCAATCCATTGATGCTTCTCTTCTTGCAGTTACAATATTTCATCTCTCACTTCTGGACCTTTATACAAGGGGTACTCCATGGCTGAAATGCTTTCCCTCCTCAACTGTAGCTCTTAGTTTTTGATTTTCTTCAGGAGTCAGCTTAAATGCCACCTTTTATAGGAAGCTTTTCTTAATCCTCCTCCACCATCCCAGATGCTAACTTCTTTTTCTTTCAGATTATCTTCAGTCTAATATGTGCATGTGTGCATATATTTATATACATATGTATATATATATATAT
>JAJPUD010029508.1:0-13846 GCA_023553655.1 Myrmecobius fasciatus
TGTGTGTGTGTGTGTGTGTGTGTGTGTGTGTGTGTGTGTGTGTGTGTAAAGGCACAAAGTACATTTTCTACTCAGGTTCACAAGCTTTTTTTTTTTTTTTCATTCTTTCTTTCTCTTCCCTTTGACATGATTCTGATTAGGATGAACCTCATAGTAGCCTGTGAGGTGAGGTACAAAGGATCAGCATTGTCCGTTCTGTTTTCAGTTGTAATATTTCTTCTTGGTTGGAGGTTTCTTTGGGGCTTGTGTTGTGATTTCTGTTGGTCTCATTTCTTGGACTTGGTTTTTTGAAGTACCTTGTGATTGGTTGTCAACCCCCTGGCTAGAAGAGTGGTCTGTGATAAAGCGTTATCTAATAGTAGCTGTCTATAGAGGTCATTGGAAAACATGTGACCTGACACCAGAATTACACATCTTTTGGTGACCCCCTTATGCTCATCTCATTATTGTTCCTTGAATTGACAGGAAGATATCTTTTGAATGTAATTTTATCTTACGTCAAAAAATGTCTGACTTTGTGAATTCTCTTCTTTCCCATGCAAATACAGCTCGATTTCTATAGCATTTGGGGGAGCAGCAAAAAAATGGTGTTCATTCACTTTTTAGATCTCTGCATTGGAACTGGAGTTTATATTTGAACAAGTATCTCCTCTTACAATGCTGTGAACTTCTGTTATAGAATTTTGATTGCCTGTTCTGTCACTGTGATCCATTTACTCATTTTGTGGGAAAGTCTGCCTTGTTACTATAGTTGGCATTTGAAGACAAAGACCTTTGAAGAATATCTGGATTCAGGCTGACCAGAAGAGTACTAGCATTCTACACTTTGCTCCCTGGGGGTAAAATGGAAATTTTGTCCTTTGTAGTCTAGTGGGAAATAAAATAAATATCTCACAGATGTACTCAGTATAAAGTGGAGCCATTGACATTTTGGGAAACAAAACCGAAAGACACAGAAAATCATGATGATGAATCAGTTTGGGGATGTCAAATGAGCATTGCAAGAGCCACTATTAGAATCAAATACATTAATAAAGTGTTGCAGCTATACATTCAAATACAATTATCAAAAGTTGAACTTTATTTACCCATGTGAGTCCTGATGGTTTTTTTTGTGGCTGATTAAATTCATAATTTTAACGTTTATACCGAAAAGCTAATTTAGCTATTTTATCCTTTGTGTAATTTTGATGTTGATTTGGAAAGATTGTTGCTGATGTTTGTCTTTCATTTTCGAAGAGAACCAGTGACTGACTTCCCAGGATGATGTCTTAACTTGCTTGTGAATTGATTTAAGGGGCCAGATTTGCACAGAGTTGTCAGTCTCACACTTTCAAAGTCTTTGGCAATGGTCCAGTGGCAAGACAAAAGTCAAGATGACCAGGTTGTAGTGGATGACCATGGCATCTTCAGTTTCTGACCAAGTTAATGAACCCTCCAGAACACCTGTTTCAGCGCCTTCATGGCCATTGGAACAAATTGTTCTTATCTGCCTATTCCATCTGGGGAAAAGTCTTTTATGTGTTTGGTGTAGACATTTCCCTAACTAATCCTAACAGGTTTCCTGTCAGTTACCCTCAACCTGGCTTAGCCAGTCTGCTGAGACTATAATGACAAAATAAATAAGCTTAAACTTTTATTGGGGAAAAATAACACATACACATAAAACTTTGTCTGCACACTTTAAAAGAAAGCACATCTGCTTTCAAAAAATTTATCCTTGTATATTCTGGGCCTATAATAGTACCTTGCTTATAGCTAACTTAGTATATGTTTGTTGATAATTATTTGTTGAATTGAATTTGAATGAGTGATAATGGGCCTCATTAACCTGCATGTTTACATTTTGGTTTTATTCAGTGGTGGGAGGGGATCGATTCAGGAGTGATTGGTTATAACAGTGAAATATCACCTTTAATTTTATTTTTAATATTCAGATTTGAAGCTATGAACTATCAGTCTTGAAAGAGATGCCTTTTAATTTTTTTTTCATAGAGATCTCATCATTTTAGATGTGTACTTTTTTTCCCCTTCAATTTCTAGGGTACATCTTTGTCTAAAACATGTGAGTAGGCAGATCTCTAGATTTTTCTCTACATGTATAAGCTTAAAAAATTAAATGGTTGAGCTTCAGCTGCTTGTGTTGATTTATGGCTGCTAGGTAGCAGCTAGAAAGAATTTTGTACTGCTGTTAGATAACCATACTAGGTGAAATCCTTGCATGGGCCCATATCCATATCTTGATTAACAAAAGAAAACAGACGTTAGCAGTATAACTATAGTAAGCCACATAATACCACATAATAAATTTTTCACTTCCAAACTTTCATGAGGAAGAACCACAGAATTGTTCTGCATGCTGAAATAGATCAAATTATATTGGCTTTAGTTGCTAAGAATGAGTAGGACATTTGCATAATAGATTATATTCTGTTATTTTGAAGTCCTTTTCAGCTTTTACTTTTGAAGTGTCTTAAGAATATCATTAAAATAATTGTTTTCCAGGGGCAGCTAGGTGGCGCAGTGGATAGAGCACCAGCCCTGAAGTCAGGAGGACCTGAGTTCAAATCTGGTCTCAGACACTTAACATTCCCTAGCTGTGTGACCCTGGGCAAGTCACTTAACCCCAATTGCCTAAGCAAGAAAAAAAAATAATTGTTTTCCTTTTTTTTTTTAAACTAAAACTAGCTTGGATTAAAAAAAAATTATAACCATTATTCATTGTATTAATATGACAGTTTCCCCCAAATTTTAAACAATTGAAACAAATAACAAGGCTACATTTAAAAAAAAAATTCCCTTTTTATTAAAACAGTGCAAATAGAAGCCAGTAGTTAATCTAACTTTTAATCAGGCAATATATTTTGTTTCTATCAGGATCATTTCATTTGTTGTTATCCTGATAAATTGAGCTGGCTAGTCTTATGGACTATGGTGGTCAAGAACCAGGCTGGCATAATTGAGCTCAGCACCAGATAAGTCACAGAGCAATGAACTATTTGGTCACAGCTAGCTGGAGAGGAATTGGGGCCTCTGTCACTAGAGGCATCCCCCAATTTTCCAAGTAATAATTCTTTGCAGTACTTAAGTTAAATGGATCTTTCTGGAATATTATCTTTTTTCTTTAAAACAAAACAAAAAGTCCAAGTAGTGTTTTTTTTCTGTTTAATTTTGTATATAGAACCTTTTGTTTTTAATTTTTAAGAATGTAAGATATTTGCTCAGTTGAATGCTTCAAACTTGCAACTGTTTGTAGTAAGTTTGTTTTATTGAATAGTCATCTCTTCTAAATTGTAGCATGTATGATGAAATACCTACATATTCTTGGCTATCTGAGCTTGATGTGTTATGAATGCTATGAAATATTGTAGGAGTTACTATAATTTGATCAGGTTTTGATATCAAGAGAAAGTACCAAAACCCCTTTAGTATAATAAATTAAATAGAAACATCCTTGACGTATGGTTGAGCTCAAACTTCTGCCCTGATTCATTTCTTTAGAATCCTTTAATTTATCTGTGCTTAAGATTCCTCCAGTTTTCCAGAGCTGGAAAGAGAAATGTAGGAATGCTAACTTGTTAGTTAATTTTCTCGTATCTTTTGCTTGATCAGAGTTGACTTAGAATTATTCCAAGAGGTCAGTGCAAAATATGAAACTAATAGTTTCTTTTCTTTCCTTTAGCTCTTCTCTACTAAATCAAATCTTAAAATTAGGTTGTCCCTGCAGTCTATTTTGAGCCGTGGTTGAGAATCACAAATTTCATCAGGACTACATTTCAGTTTGTTTAGTTTTTAAGAAAATGATTCCACAAATTAAAAAAAAAAAGATAGTCCTCATTGATACCTTCACACTCAGTTTGCTGGGCTTATTCAAGCTTACTTGCCATCAGGAGTTCTGCTAATGGGAAGCTTTATGTTCTGTTTAAAGTAGAAATTCAAATGTTGGTGCCTAAATCGATTTGAGGTTCATCCTAGTTAAAGTCTTTTATGCAATTGATTAAGGAGAAGATAATTATTAAATGCCTATTACATGGAAGACTGTGTTATTGGTGGTACTAGGTACTTGGCTAGAGCATCTTTGATTGCAAAGTTTATTAATGTAGATCTTCATGTTAGGAGATTGAGGGAATACAATACTATATATTTTGGAGTTGCTTTTTAAAGTAAGGCAAGGGTTACATTAAGCATTAGTTTAGAAGAGAGGAGGTTATCTTTAAAACCTTCAAAAATAATTTGCTTCTTAGGTCATAGAAGGTTTAGTGAGTCTTTTTTTATTACTTGTGTGACTTTGAACAAGTTGCATAACTTATAGCTCATCTGTGAGAATAAGGTTGGGCTAGATGACCTAAGGTCCTGTCTAGTACTTCTGCATCTTTGATCCTCTGGACTTTACATTTCCCCTTATGTGCATAATGTTTGTTTGCAATCCAGAAGTGCTGTCATCTCATAGGAAAGTTTTTTTCTTATGCTGATTGTTGTGATTCAAACACCTTATGCAAATTATATCCAAATTTAGGGAAATCTCAATATAATGATGAAGATAGAGATACAGATTGAATCTTGATGTCATTGTAACTTGGGTGAGGAAACTCCCCCTACCCGTCCAGGCTGATGCTTTCCCTGAAACTTTTGGTCTTTAAAGCACTAAGAGGTTATAAGTGACTTTCTTAGGATCACACAATCTATATGTATCTTACAAATGCCCTAGGGTATATAATTTTTTAATATTAAAAATATGCATTTATAAAAATATTTTAAAATCTTTATGTCCCTTCCCTCATTCTCCAGTATGGTTGACCCGAAGACCTCTGATCCCTATTTCTGTACATGTTTTAATTATTTTATCATTCTGCTAGTGCTTTTCAGTTTCCAAGGTGGTTTTTTTTATGTTTCATAATAGTCATACCTATTTGATAGACAGGATAAGCACCCTTTAAAATACTGATGTAGATAAGTATGCTTTTGTAATTAAGTTCTGCATTTAGCCTGGTTTGAGGAATACAAGTTTTGTCATTGGTTTCAAAATACCATTTTTTGTTCTTAGTTACATGTGAAGTTATCTTGCTACTCTCTTTAGACCATAACAAAGACCATAACTGTTTTCCCTTAAATTCCTTTTAAGATATTATCAGGTTATTTTTAAAAATAGTTTTGAGGAAATTTAAGATGATTTATTATCTAAGGTTTACTATTGTTTTTCTTGAACTCTTTCAATTCAACCGATAGCAAATCAGCTATTTTTAAGATTTGGCTAACCGTTGGTCCACACTATAAAAATTTGTGTGTGTGTGTGTGTGTGTGTGTGTGTGTGTGTGTGTGTGTGTGTGTATACTCCTAGTCATTAATTCTAATCTGTATATAATATTCATGTATACATTATACGGAGTATATTAGAAGCACAAACATTTTTACAGAAGGATTAGCATTAAAACCCTGTCTATAAGTAAGTATCTGAAAATGATGTCCTATTCATTTAAAGAATTATTAAAAGGGAACTTGGGGACTGATTCTGAATTCTCTTTGTTCTATTGTTTTTGTAATTAATTTTCATCAGTTGACAGATGTTTGTGCCTTCTTAATTGCTTTATGTGAAGTACATAGATTCCATACCATTTCTTTGAGTCCCTTTAATGTTTTACTTGTGTAATTTGTATTTCTAAATTATAGAAGCCAAATGTTTGTTCTAATTTTGTTTATTTTAGATTTACCAGAACATAATTCAGTTAAACAAATATTTGTTAAAATACCTGCTGCATAGGAATTATGATGGTACTTTTTGGGGAAGATACAAAGTTTAGATAAGACACAGTCTTGTCCTCATGAAACTTGACACATGTGTCAAGCTTCTACTCTTGACATTCCTGGGACATTATAAAGAATGAGATGAAACTCAAAATTTCAAAAAGGGAATATTAAAAAGATGTTATTACATGTAATTGGGGGATGGAGGTGGAGCCTTTTTAACTGTTAACTTGGGCCCCATAGGAACCTTTAGGCTGACAAATGCTATTATTAGTTAGGTTCATGTCTCTCAACTTCCTAA
The DNA here is from genome assembly GCA_023553655.1 of Myrmecobius fasciatus. Taxonomy (NCBI): domain Eukaryota; kingdom Metazoa; phylum Chordata; class Mammalia; order Dasyuromorphia; family Myrmecobiidae; genus Myrmecobius; species Myrmecobius fasciatus. The sequence goes on from JAJPUD010029508.1 coordinate 6,044, forward strand.
TTTTGTAACATAGCAAATATACATATTCATATTCATATTAAGCGGTCTTATATTTTTATTTTCTGGTAGAGAAAGAAAATGGAGAGAGGCTTGGTGCTTAATTATTACTGAGAACTTTATTTCTAACGTGAAAAAAAAGTTTACTTTTATAGTAGTATAGACCATTACAGATAAGCCCACTACATTTTGATTCTAGAGTTTCTGGAGACAGTTGGGTTTAAGTGACTTGCTTAGGCTCACCCAGCTAGCTAGTAACTATTAAGTATGGGGTTCAATTTGAATTCAGTTCCTCCTAACTCCAGGGCAGGTGCTTTAGCCACGGTGACATCTAGCTTGGGTTTTACAAGGTGATAGAATGGTAGGTCCTAGTTTATTTTGCCAGCCTTTTCTGTGAATTTGGAATATTTTTAGAATAGCATTAATTTGTAACTTAGTTACAAATTAACTTATTATTTGATTATTGCATTAATAATTTACTGGTTTGGAGAGGGTTTTTTTGAGATTATTTGGAATATTAGGTTAGAGTATGTATGTGTTCTTTGCTACTCATGTGATAGTTGAAAGCAGTTGATCCCATAAAATTTTATTCTGATTGTATATGGACCAAGAGCCAGTTTTTTGACTAGTTCTGTATGTAAGAAACATGAATCTTCATTTTATTTTATTTCTTATACTTGTTTTTCCCAGATTGGTTTTAAGTATAAAGTTGAGTATTTTTTTCCCCAAGAACAAGAAGGGTTTGCATGCCCTTAAGCTACATGATTCCTTGTTAGCATAAAAATGAAAAGTGAAAAAAATATTGACCTCTATCAATAATAGCTTTTTTATATGTTCTATAAGTGAAGATGGTAAGTACAGTGTTGCAAAGTGGGATGAACTTGGAGCCAGGAAGATCTGGGTGTGAATCCTTTCTCAGCCTAACTAATTTCATGAGTTACCCTGACAAGTCTGAATCTCTCATATTCTGTAAAATAGGGAATTATAAAAGCACCTACCTCAACACAGTTATTTAGGATCAAGTGAGAAAACTCTAATAAAGCATATTGCAAATCTTAACAGCATTAAAATTCTAACTAGTGTTTTTATAATAATATTAAATGTTATATAGTAAGTATTAAATTAGTGGTTTGGGAATTAGTGGGCTTTTTAGTAAAATCCAAACATTTCTTTCATCCATGTATGAGGCTTCATGTAACACCCCCCCAAAAAAAGCACAATTTTAATATTTTTATTGGTCACTTAATATTATCTTAATACAGTGAACTTGAACCAACAAATTAAACCCAAGTCTCATTATCCTTTGCTCTTTGTTGTTGGAAAGGGGTGGAGAGGGTAGAGGGAAGATCTGGAACCTTGGCGGGGAGCTGATGAAATTTCCTGTACTCAGGCAGGTAAGCAATTCTTCTGTATGTTAGTTGTAGAGAATTGCCTTCCTGGGGGGTTGGGGCTGGTAGACATTGACTTGCTTAGGGTTACCCACTACTAGTGTGGGTTTAAGGCAAGACTTGAAATCTAGATAATCCAGACTTGGAGGTTTGTCCTCTAATCTTTGTTCCATATTTTCTCTTGCTTTTCCCACTTAGAAAAATTTTCAGTCTTCCTCTGTTATTGGAACAAACAGCCTGATGCATGCAAAAATATCAAGCAGCATTTATTGAGATGGGAACCTCATTTCACTTTGTCAAAAATGTTGAAATGAAAAGAGCAGCTTTTTGTCAACTTAAAAGATAGTTTTGTTGTGTCATAGGCTTCATTATATGAGGATTTTTACATTTAGCTTTTTGATTAGTTAAAAGTTATGCTTTTCTTTCCTTAGAAAGATTACTGATGATTTAGAGAAAGTAAATAAAAGATTTACAGGAACTGTTGTTAGGGAACTGTGATTTGAAGTGTGCCTATAGTGTAAAATTGAATTCTGCCTGCTGATCAGGGTTCTACATCCAGAATCTGGTTCAGGGGTTCACCGTGTCACTGACCTAATTATATAACCCAAAGACTAGGACAGATTCCAAACCGTCATATGGCTGGTATGCTGCATCCAATGAACCACAAGTGGGGAGACAGGGTGGCCTGCAGAAGGGAGGGGATTGGTAGAGACATGTGCCATTGTGTTTGAGGCTTTGTTCCAGCTCTGACTCAACTCAGTTCTCACTTCTGTGCCAGGGACATAGTTAGCCCCAGGCTAGATCAACTCAATGCCTGAATCAGTGTGGCTTGTCAAGTGAAGCAGTGGGAAGAGAGTCCCATCAGTACACTGTCAGAAATGTACCCAAGACTTGCCAAAGACTTAACTGCCAGCTCAGACTTGGCCTGTTGGCTTTTTGTCTCACCAAGCTACATTGCTTTCCATTTTTTGAAGTAAGCATCGAAGGACTCGCCACTGAGACTCCCAGACTCTCCACTGAGACTCCCAGACTCTCAGGGAAGAACTTGGTTTTTTTGTGTGGTTAAAATGTTCTGACCCTTCTTTCTGAGTTTAAAGTGGCTGGGTATAGTGGAATAATTCATTTTAAATTTGTGCTATACTGATGGAGAGAACCTTTCCTCTTTTCATTGTCTTCCAAAGTACTGGAATAATCAAAGCATTTTATACATATGCTATGTTATAGACAAGCCTGAACTTTAAAATATGTGCCTCTCTATACATACATATAGACATACTTATACAAAAATGTGTATGTTTATATTTATATTCATGTGTGTGTATGCTCACACACGTATAAAAAGTATAAAAAGTTAGTTATCGGTCAAGATCTTTCTCTAACTAGAATTATCACTGTCCAACTGTAGAAATTGTTTACAGATGGCCACAAAGGAAAATATATATATATATATTCCTAGTCTTATGTCTTTTCTGCCAGCTTTTGCCATTTACAAGAACATTGATTCTTTTTTTTCTTTTTAATTATTTGTGTGCATCTGAAATTTGAGTCTGATTAGGCACATTCTCCTCCTGTCCCCTCCCCTCCAAGTTCCATTTTCTGCTTTTAAAATGTGTCTTCCTCCACTAACCCTAAAATAAAGGTTTCCCCAAATTGGATTCCTTGAATGTGTTCTAAAAGAATATGAATAGGGTTTCTGTGAGAATGCTCATGTGATTAGTCCAGATATAGGATAGTAGGCTTGGAATGAATCAGATAAATAGTAGTGTTAGGCAAAATTGGATAAGAAAATGAAAAGACAAATACCAGAGATAGAACCAGGGATTATTTGTGGTGGGTGATTGCACCGTGGAGGATGGGATCTTGTAAGAGCCAGAAATCAGGGAGATTATCTATCTATCTGTCTGTCTGTCTATTTCCCTGTCTCCTTGATTTTACATATACATATGTGTAAGATTCTGCTCTAAAGGTAACCCAGGCCTTTGAAGTAGCAACTCCCTAACCCCCTCATTTCCTCCTCTATTCTAATGCCTCCTTTTATTTATATCCAGAACACTTTCTGTTCTCTCTAAATATGACCACCAGCATGTCTTCTCTATGAGATTTAGTTTCCATATCTGTAAAATAGGGATAACAGTCACTACTTTTGTATTATTACATGATTGTGTCCAAGCTTAAACGAGATAATGTATATAAAGTGATTGGCAAAACAAAAACCAAATTCATGTGTTTTTACACTCATGCACATGTGCATATATATGTATGTGTCTGTATATATGCATACACAGACACATGTCCATGTGTATATGCATGTGTATATATCTTTCTGTACACATAAAATAAAAATGTCAGTGCAGTAGAATGTATCCCTATTGAAGGCAGGGACCATTTTTCATTTTCAGTCTGTTTCCCTGGTACCTTGTACATAGTAGGCACTTAAATGTTTGTTAAATTGAACCACTGCCTATTGAAATTATTTTCTTTACAAATTCACCTCTTTCATGAAACCTCTTAATTCCTCTCCACCCACTTCCCCCAAAATAATTTTTCTCCATTCACTTTTTCCTAGAGTACTTTGTATGGTTCACTCTTTTGATTCTCTCTTAGTCAATCTTGGATATCATATATTTACCTACATATCCCTTATCCTCCCTTCCCCTTTTCCCCCATCCCCTTTTCATCCTAAATTTCAGAGAGGGAACTTTGTCAGGTGCCACCTGTTATTATCTCCTGTGCCTGGTGCATATTGAATAAATGATTTGCTGTTTTAAGGAACTGAAGTAAATTAATACAGATGAAATAATCAGCTTTTGCATAATTGAGGACCTGCCCTGTCAAACCAGAACACTACCTAATCTGACATAAATGGGGCCTTTCGGGGGCCCTGGGCAAATGAGTTACTTTAGTTCCCTCTATTCTGCTCTTGCTCACTTCCTGCTGTTCTATCGTCAACAGTGGGTTTTCTCCCCTTTTAATTTGAGAAGATAAAGCCATATTTGTAATGTAAATTAAAGTGTTAATTTCAAATGTACTGTTATCAGTTTACCTAAAAAAAAATGCTGGCAGTTTGAAAAAAAAAATAGCAAAATATGGTCATTCTGTGCTTTTGACTTCTTTTAAAAGGCATTGAAATTGAGGTTTTCTTTCATTGAAATTTTTCAATGTACTTTGAAATCTGTGTGTGTGTGTGTGTGTGTGTGTGTGTGTGTGTGTGTGTGTAGGGCCATGTAGGTAATATTGTTCTGTGGAAAAGTCTGAATTGTAATTTGGTGAAACCTCAGACAGATTGATAATGAAATGTCCTACTTAGGTCAAAATGAAAGTAAGATTTTGAACTCCTTTACTTAGAGCATTGTCGATCCCTTGTAGTGGTCTTAATATAGCTTCTCTTCCTTCCTTCTTTGGTTAAAATGGCATAGTTCTCATTGTATCGAATTCTATCTATAGATGCTCCGTGTATTTAATAATTAGACACAATAATTTCATCGGATGTGTTTGACTGTAGAAATTGTAACCAGAAAAGCAGAGGAACATTTAGAAAGTTTTTTTGGGGGGGGATGGGAGTGGGGGGGTAATGAATCCCCCCCCCATTTTTAGATAATTAGCATGATGGTAGGTAGTATGAATTGGTTTGTTAGCAAATACATGTTTTTGTAGGTGATTAATAGACATTTGTACTAGAAATTCAAGTAGAGGACATTTGAGGAGCCAATTTGTATTCTTTATGCATTTATCCAGTACTTTTAGGTTTACAGATCTTATCATTTGATCTTCCAAACAATTGTGATAGATGGGTGCTATTATTCCCATTTTATGGATGAACTAACTGAAGCTGAGAGAGGTTAAGTGTTGTGCCCAAGCTCACATGGCTAGTGAGTGAAGCAGAATTTGAACTTTGAGTCTTCCCAGGTTCACTGCGCCATCTAGCTGCCTATGACTGCTCTAAGCAAAGGGAAATATAGATTTCACCATTGATTTGCCCTGTGACCAAAGGACACTTAACCACAATTTTCTCAAAAGATGTTTAAAAAAAAAAAAAAAAAGATTTTTACATCATTAAACACAAGTTGCAGGTTATAGTAAGTAAATTTAGTAACCATCAATAAAACGGCCTTTCAAATATATTAAGAATCTTTTTTCAAAATTTGTATATGAAATTGTAAACTTCTTTTATTGAGTTTTAAAAAAATTAAATAGATTTGAACTTAACAAAGTTGTTAAGTAATAGAGTTGTCTAGTGTGGTTATATGCCCCCTTTTCTGAACTTCCCCCTCCCCTAGGAATTGAGATTGTTTAACCTCAGCAGAGAGTGGGGAGCAATTTAAATCTAAAATTATATGAAGTTGTCATAAGGATGGTAATTAAGAGTTCTGCATTCCCTGAGGAGAGCAGAAAATGTCAAGGCTAGGAAGCAAGAATGAATGTGGCACTGCAAAGCTTGCCTGCTAGTAGGTCCTTTGTGAGATAGATTTTGGTATTAAATTTTCCTTTTCAATTTTAGTGTGACAGTAGTGCAAAAAATTAGATGTTTCCAATGAAATATTATGGTAATATTAACATGCAAAAAGTTAAAGTAAAATTTACACTTCTTTTGTTATGACTCTTCCCTAGTATAAGATTTTTAAACTAACCACCCTACTAATTTCTCTTGCATTTCTTTACCATCAATGTTTAGGGCCACATCAAATGTTTTGAAAGTACAGACCTGTATTGTACTTAACCTGCGTCTATTGCATAATAGTGATATTGTCAACTATGCCAAGAAAAACAATTTTCCCTTCTCTGAAGTCTAATCTGTATTGTTAAATTATTATGGTTAAGTTTTACCTTAAAAATTCCAAATTGTAATCACTTGTCCCTCCTCAAAATATTTTCCTTTCATAATTACTAATAATTAGTTATCTGATAACTTGTGGTTTAAAAAGTCTCTGTCTCTGTCACTCTTCCTCTTTGCCCCCTTTTCTCTCTCCCTTTTCATCCCTGATTATTTCTGTCTCTTTGTGTCTTCTGTCTATTTCCTCTGCCCCCTTTTTGTTTTGATTTTCTCTGACTCTATTCTCCTTTTTCTTTTTTCCCCCAGATTAGGACAGTGAAAAACTGATGCCCCCTGTTGGTATACATAGGGAACTAGAAGATCCTTAATAGCATTCTGAACTTTTGAAAACCAATTGGGTTTTTAAAAAAATATTTTTCTTTTTAGTCTTTATATAATACTTTGTCTTGGTCTTGACTTAATTCATCTTATTAAATCAGAATGATAGAAACATAAAAAAATTGGTTTCATTTTTTTCATTAGCAATTCTATAACTAGTAAAATTATTCCATCTTCAGCTTCTCTTCATTTGAAATTTTGAAGAAAATGATGTCCTAAAGTTTCTTTGGACATAGAGGAAGAATTTCATGGGAATCTCAACAGGTTTAAAGGGCTTTAGAGATTATTTAATCTAGTTTAAATGACTCTTTCTGGATCATAAAGACAGTAAATAGTAGAACTAGCATTCAAGCCTTAGCCCCAGAGCTTGAAGTCTTAAGATTTTTTTTCTGCTACAGGTTTTTGTTGACACGTGGCATATTTTCCAAAAATGTGAACATGTCAGAAAAAACGTCCTCTCAAGTGTTATTTCCTCAAAGTTTCTAAATTTCTTTAATATTTAATTTTATAACCACAGCCAAAAGTGGATCATTTTCCATGAACAGTTCATAGAAGGGAGAGACCTTAGATATCATCTGATTCAACTCCCAACCCCTTTTATTTTATAGATGAGTAAATTGAGTCCCAGAGAAGGAAAAGTGTTATAAAGGTTATAAAGTTATTAAGCAGAAGAATTAGGGATTAACATCACACTGAGCATCTTTCTTATTATATCCTGCTTCCTCCCACATGGTGCTAAAGTGGAAGAAACTTCAGAGGAACTGTGAACTAATTTTCACCATATTTTTAATCAGAATTTTACACTTACCTTCTTAGCATTCCCTGGAGTAAAGATTATTTAAATCAAGGATTCTTAACCTTTATTTGTCATGAACACCTTTGTTAGTCTGGTGAAGCCTATGTATTCCTTCTAAGAATGTTTTAAATGCATAAAATACACAGGAAACCAGTTATATTGAAATACATCAAATTATAAAATAAAAATCCTCAGACTCCAACTTAAGGACCCTTATGTAAACAAAGGAAACTGATACTATGTCACTTCCTCGTTTATAGCACTTGCCCTATATCATGGCATGCTCAGACAAATATAGGAAAATTAGATTGTGACTTCACCAAAGATGTATTATACTTATTGATAACTTTGAAAATAAGTCAAATGCTGGCCATTGAGAAGAGCTGACAAACTTATCACCCCCTTCTTTGAAGAGGTTGAATTCTATGGGTATGGAATGTTAACATACAATGTCAGACTTTTCCTTCCTTCCT
>JAJPUD010029509.1:0-13845 GCA_023553655.1 Myrmecobius fasciatus
CACACACACACACACACACACACACACACATATATATATAAACTTTGGCAGAGAAGCTATTTTTTCATTTAAATATATAGAAATCTAACACATGGCTACTAGATTTGTAAACTACTTACATTATGACACAGTTCTTACTTTTTAAGAGCAATTTAATCATTGAGTAAATTCTCTAAGACAAAAAATTGATTACATTTTCTCCCAAGAGTCAATGCCCTCTCTACAGTAAACATGATTATTTTTCCTTTCCTATTTATAGCTTTAGTATCATATTCCTGTGATATAGAATGGCAATAAAATTCCCATGTTATAGACATTGCTAGTGAAACTGAGAAGTTTAAGTGACAAAGTTCATCTGGAAAATAGCTATAAGATTTGTTGAACTCTTTGCTGCCAATAAATAACTCTATGTCTGTAAACTTTTTTCTCCATAGTTTTTCCTTACCATATCCCCAGGCCAGGCTTCCTTGGGAAAGAAAATATTCCCAATTTAATATTAAAATCTTACCTGTTAATAACTCATCTTGCCATGAAAAGGAATAAGCAAAAGGAGTGCATTTCTTATCATGTGTCTGCATCATTTCATTCGTATAAGGGTAAAGAGAAACCAGTGTCATTCATCATTCTAACTGCCTCTGGTTATTTTTCCCCCTCTGGTGTCGGTTGAATAGCAGCTATGCTATAAGATATATTTACAGATAACTTTGCAATTGTCTTAAAAAATGATTACAGAATTGACATTTCAGAAAATATAACTTCAAACTTATTCATATTAAGATGGATCCCTTGGAGTTTCCTTTTATAAATGATATTCTTAGGGCACCCTTAGGCAGTGTAAAAACAAAGAGCATGCTCTTTAGATCCAATGTGAGAGACTGAGTATCAGTAGTTTGTTGATAGCTTTGTAATCCAAAACCTCTAACTTTTCTGGAAAGTGGACAGCTTTAATACTCAATTTACCCATGAAAGAGTCTTTATAAGGCCTCAGTAATTCCATCCAATTACTCAGGGATAAGGACACAGATGGACATTCAGTCAAATGGTTCCTTTCTGGGATAGATGAAACAAATAGCATTAGAGCTGTGTTTGAGTCTTGACTTTCATACATATTAGGTAATGGCATTGGGAAAGTCACTTCACTTCACTTCTTTCTGCCTCAGTTTCCCCATATGTAAAACCAGAATATGGTACCTATACTACCATGTAGCGGTTGTTAAGTAATGTTTTAGTTGTGTCTGACTCTTTTCCTGGCACATGGGATTTCTAGAGTGATTTGCCATTTCCTTCAGCTCATTTTACAGATGAGATGCTGAGGCAAACAGGGTTAAATGACTTGCTGAGGGTCATACAGCTAGTCAGTGTCTGAGGTCATATTTGAACTCGGGAAGATGAGTCTTATTGACTCCAGGCTTGGTTTTCTATCTACTGAACCAATTGACTTTTTATTTTGTTGCCATGGAGCCATTAGAAATAAGAGACAAAGACTTTCCATGGTTTTTGTTAGTTTTGAAACTGGTCAATCACCAAATCCATGCTTTGAAAGGCAAAATCCCATCACTAAAATCAAAGAACCTGAGTTCAAGATTCACCTCTGACATGTACTGATGGTATGACCTTATACAAGTCACATATTTTCAGTTCTTTGGGAAATTCTGTTACAAAAAATTGCAAAACAGTTCTATATCTATGATGATAGAGCAACTATATAGTCAAAGAATATGTTTCCATCATTCCTGAAAGAAATCTCATAGTGATGTTAATAAAAAGATTTCTCATAGTTTCATATAGCACCAAGATAAAATATTCAATCAGAATGATTAGTCTGGCCTCAAAACATGTTGAAAAAGACCCATCAAATTGCACCATACTAAACAAAACCACTGCTATCTCGCTACAATCTTCCAAAAAATCTTATTAGAGAACTGTCTAGAAAATGTTTAAGATAAGCCTTGAGGGCCTGTTTAGGAAGTTGTCATGAAGTAGAAGTTAGTTACATTCTTCAAGTCTGCTCACATTCAGCACAAACCAAAAAGGATAGTGAACATGAAAGAATATTAAATATGAATCTGAATGTGAAGAAATGACCAGAGCTGAAACCTCGAACTCTGTAGGGTGCTACATTGAGAATATAAATAACATTTCCAGTGGTTATGTACACATGAGCAATTTTCTTATATCCTGTCTTCCTTCTCCTCCCTATGTGTCTTTTCAAAATGTTCAAAGAATTTTCTTCCATTTTTACATGGAGATTATGATATTAACAGTAATTTTTGTAATCTAATTCCTCTCTCAGTTCATTAAAGTTTAATGCAGTCTGCAAAGGCAATTCTAGCAAAAACATAATCTGCATAAAACATGAGGCAGCATGAAACAGTTATTCAGAAGGGGATTCAGGCTTCCAGTGTTGAATATTACAATTTAATCCTATGCCCTGGGAAGCACACACACACACACACACACACACACACACACACACACTTTCCCAAGTTTGGAAAGCAGAGTTGAGGAAAGGTTTGTCACTGAATAAATCAACTTCCCCCCTTCTATCTAAGCACTTTAAAACTCTATTATGGGCATGTTGGTGTATGTAGGTGTATATCACTGTAAGAATTGTCAAAACCGACACTACATTGATATGTGGGCATTACAACCCAAATGAGTCTCAAAATGTAATCCAATTTTATAATTGTTTATATTTTCATTAATTGTTCAAAGATTTCTAATGACTCAGTGCAAAGATTAATTGTGGAAGTAGCCATTGGATAACAAATATTTAGGTGATGAATCATCCTACCTTGGTACAATTTTTAGCTGACCCAAAGCTCCAACCAAAATTATTCATCTCTACTTCAGCCTAGTTAAGGCCTACTTAGGAAACTATTTAGAGAGAATCATATTGATCCTGAAGCTATAATATGTAACACAAAAATAAGAAAAGAAGATGAATACTATTTGTCCTTCAGTTTCATATTTTCCAACAGTTTAGATTTTATAATTATACACTGCATTCAAAACATTGAGTCTGGATCTGAGATTTCATTGACCTGGGAAATGACTTCAAGTGAGTGTCCTCCACTACGTATTGCAATAACTACTCTGCAAGTTCAGTTTCAAAAAATTGTTGGGTAGTACTGAGAGGTTAAGTTATTCAACAGATACACAATCAATGTCTGTCAGAAATAGCAGTAGAGCCAAGGTTTTCCTAACTCCATAGCCAGATCTCTTTCCACTATGAAGATCTCTTAGCTAGCTAGATGAAATAATCAACATACATAAGCTCAAAGGCAGTAGGAGAATTTGTTGACAAATAGGACATTAAACTTAGTCAGCAAGCTGCCAGCTTTTATTATTTTCAGAACTAAGCACATTTTTTTGTTGGCTTGGCAATTGTTTTTAGTCTAGTTCTGTGATTAATAATAATTAATAATGGTAATAATGTGACACTCATGAAAACTGATATGGAAAAAATCGGTACTAAAGAAACTATCTTTGCCAGTGCAGATCAATAGCTGCTGAAAATCAAAGTTCTAGAGAGTATTGAGAGATTGTGAGTTATGTGTCAGAAGCAGTACTTGAACTCTGTTAATCTTGACCCCAAGACTGGCTCACTATTCACTATGTAATACTGTTTGTCATTCCACTTTGTTTCTTCTAAAAATTTAAACACACACACACATATATGTATATATATATATATATATGCATATATATATATATATCTGTGAATACACATATGTGAAAATATGTAAATATCAATATTCATATATATACATATACTATATATACATATAAAAATGAATATATACACATATATCAATGTCTATGTAATATAGGATAGTAGTATAGCTTGTGATATATATTATATATAATGTCACATACACATATAAACACTGATGTATGTGCTTGTTACTTATACATCAATGTGTGTGTTTTTGTATAGCATATATACTTATATGTATGTGTATATATATGTATATATATATATATATAATTATGGAAGATATAATAAAAGCAAATTTGATGGGAAAAGGCTTTTATACTTATATTTCCAATAATAGCATGAGTCGTCAAAAAAACTATGTTTTCCAGAAATTCAGGACACTAGGTAATTGTTAATAGGGAAAAACTCCTAGAAATTCATTTCCTATGAGATTACATGTATACATTGCTGGATTATTGAGTCACAAGAAGACAATAAGAAGAGATGTCAAGAAAGAAAAGGAGAAGCCAGCAAACAAGGTCTAAGGAAAAGGCATTCAAGACTGTTGTATTGTCACTGAAGAACCAAAAGAGTCCTAGCATGTTCTTAAGATTCCAATGAATAAGGAGAATAAATTGCCAAACCTTGGGAAATAGTGGGAGGAATTCACGCTTTAAGAATAGATCCAGACACTGCATTTGGGAAATTAGCCAGATTTTGTTCTAGCCATGATGGTGATTGAGCCATGTTTTCAGTACTTACTCTTAGTCTCACCATCACCCTCCCCAACTCCATTTTAAATTTAAAGCCATGGGGACAAAATATGGTTTCTCACATATTTTATAGGAATCAGAGATGATTTTATTTTTATTTGGCAATAATATCTGTACATGTTTTTTCTCTATTGCTTTGCAATTCTCTCCTGAGCAAATATTTTGCCACTGTTAATAACAATACTACCATTTATATAGTGATTCAAGATCAGCAAGAATTATCTTATATGATACTATTTTAATATGTAGTTCCTGCCTCATCTGGTAAATCTAGGTGACATTTAGCAGTTTTTAGGAGGCTCAAACCAGAAGAAAAAATTGATAATTACTGTCCAAGATGCTCCTATGGACCCTTAACCAATATGAATTAAATCCAAAGGCATATAAATTATATAATTTTGTTTTTTTAATTATATAATTTTCAACCTATTAATCTACATCTTAACCAATGTTTACTTTCTGTCATCATCCTATTATAATGATAAAAGCAATAACTAATATTTATAATAGCAATAACTAACATTTACATATATACACATTTACATATATACAGATCTACATATATAACATTTATATATTAAATATATAATATTTATACACTGTGAATTTTACATGATGCTTTCAAATATTGTATTATTTTAACCTTGCAACTTTGAGAAGTAGATTCTGTAGAAGAATCGTTAATGAACTGAATACCAGACAGTGTCAGGAGACCAAAGGGTGTAATTCAGACTTTGTCATTCATTCTTAACTTAACTAATCATTGTTTTGGGGGAGTGTGGATGTTTGGGGAACATAAGTACTTCTAGTGTAAGGGCAGCTGAGCCCTTTTCAGGGCTCTTTCCAACTTTAGTGTCCACCAGATTTACTCAGCTCTCCAATAACTCATAGCATATGCAGCAATTACACTCTGGTAAACCTTTTCAGTGGACAACTAAACCAGGTTAATGGTAACTAAGAGATTTTAAGTATTAAGGGGTTCTCTATCCATATCATGTGAAGACCTCTCCCAATGAAATGGGTAGATAAAAACAATTTGTTCGCATGTCATGAAGGTGGCTGAAGCGGATACTGTGAAATACTTAGAGCTTGGGTAGATGCTGTCCACTGTGTCATAAGACTTACCAGTCATTATGACTTTTCTCATGTTACTAGACTCTGATGACTCTGGAAGACAGAGTAAGACCCATGATTTTGCAACTCTGCCTTAGATAAACCTTAATTTATTTGCAAGTCAAAAGATATCACCTTAATGATTTTACCATGGTCACAGGCAAGTGATAAAGCAGCAAGTATTAATACACTGAGACATATAGTTACAACCCTGCACACAGTTGCATAGCATAGGGTCATCTCACTGAACTGAATCATCAGTGAGATTAGGCAACCCTTTGGGTATCTGACCAGCTCACCTACTGGCTTGACAAAGGAGCTAGTAAAGATACCCTAAAATTGTTGTCTTCACTTAACAATCCTGGACTGCTTACATGCAGGCAGAGCTACTACCCTGCAATCAAAACCATCAAAATATTTATTAAAAAGTTTGTGCAAAGATGATTCTATTCACCATTGGTATATATATATATATATATATGTATATATATACATATATATATATATATATATATATACTGAGCATCTTTATGAAAAAGACAAAACAGAATAGAGTTGAAACACAAACAGCTCTTATTGTAATAGAATTCATCAGATATCACAGCTAAATAGCAATCATGAGTGTAATAAGTCTGCAAATGAAGGCCACTCTAAAAAAGTCAGAGCTGGATATATCTTCTTTATTGTAGTTGAGATGATGAACAAAACTGTGAAGTCAATGTGAATTTCATAATCAAATCTAATTTAGCCAGTTTATAAGCCTATCAAAAGGACTGAAAAAGTCTCACAACAATGCAATTGAAACTTCCAGAAAAGCACCATACCACCATGATCAGTGCATACATTCCCATCATGATGAACTCTCATGAGGTCAAAGAAAAATTTCATGAAGACCTGGAAACCATCATCAATGTGTCCAAAGATGATAAGCTTGTAATTCTGGGTGACTTTATCTCTAGAGTAATCAAACATGGCAGAAAGTTCTTTGTTTGAAAAAGAAAAAAGTAATTGCCATTTACTACTGATGCCTGACAATTCCAGGAGAAATGCCAGGACCAAAGCAGAGATCTATACAAAATGTTTATTAATCATTCCAAAGCCTTTGATGCTGTCATTCATGAGGGCTTCTGGAAGGTCAAGGCAAAATGTAGCTGTCCAGACAAGATCCCTAATATTATAAACCAGTTCCCACAGTAGCACGTGAACAGAAGTTCTAGATAAGGGATAGTACTCTCAAGCTTTCCCAGGGCTTTGTGCTTCCTCCCTGTTTTTCAGCATGAAACTTTCAACAATAATGTTAGATGCCCTCAATAAGGGTAAAAATGATATTAAGGTCAGCTAATACACTGACAATGAATTATTTAACTTGCAAAGGCTAGAAGCCAACACTCAAGTGGAGGGAGATTTGATGTGCAGTTTTTTGTTCACAAATGACTGTGCATTTAATTCAACCTCTGAAGCTGAGTATGGATTGCCACACAAGTGCCTTAACAACAACAACAACAACAAGAAAACAAAGTTTTTTCACCAGTCACCACCGTATCACCCATACATTAAGCCACTGGTTATAACAAATGGAGAAATTTTGAATGCTGTGGTTAAAATCATTAACACTTGGCAGTGTACTTTCCATGTATGCACACATACCAGAACTATCTGTGTTTAGAAGTTTATGAAAGAAAATGAAGGAGAAAAGACATATTATAAAAATGCCTATCAAACTGAAGGTCTACAGAGTCATTGTGATGACTTCATTGTAGTATGCCTGAAAAACCTGGAGAGTATACTAGTTCCATCCCAGGATATTCAATCATTTCCATTTGAACTCTTTTAGAAAGCTTCTGAAAATCACCTGGGGATATAAGGCACTGCACACTGATGTCCCTTCTCAAGCTAAACTGCTAAGCATTTAAATTATGTTGCAGAGATGGGCTATTTTGAATATCAAACATATGTTTGCCTAAAAGACTATTTCATGAACTTAAGGCAAACACTCACATGGAGGTCAGAAGAGGAGATATAAGCACACTGTCAAAGTCTCTGAAGAACTTTGGAATCAATAGTGAAGCATGAGAGACACTGATGAAGGACCACCCAGACTGATGTATCCATATCAAAAAAAGACATTGTGCTCTATGAACAAAGCAGAATTGCAGTGACTCAAGAGAAACATATGATTTACAAATTTAGAAATGATTCTACTCCAAATGTTTATAGGAACTATTTGTACCCAAGCTATAGCAGAACTTCCTGAGCTTATATATTGGTCTGATCAGCCACAGCTGGACACACTGTGATACCTTGACATTGACAGATTGATGTCATTTTGGAAATTCTCTTCAAATATGAAGGATGACAACCAATCAATGCTTTAAAGTGCAAAAAACTTGGAATAGATTATAGTCTGAGATCTCTCACTAAGAAGCTCTGTAACCCGAAGCAATTAACTTAGTCTAGATTTTAGCATGTATAAAATGAAACGATGAACTCAAAGATTCCTTCCAATTCAGTGACATTTGATGTTTTGTTAAAATCTTCACAAAAATAATAGCTAACATTTGAATAGTGCTTTAAAGCTTGCAAAACATTTTACCTATTTTATTTAATTTGATCCTCACAACCACCAAAAATGTAAGAGATTTAAAAGAGCTAAACTGTTTACATTCATACATGGAAAGATGATATTTGTAATCACTAAAACTTTTATCATGAAGAGTACAGCTAGAAGGGATATACTTAGAACATACAGGCATAAGGTAAATTTGAGGGAATGACATTTAAAAATAAAGCATGATAAAGAAGAGTTCACTGAGGGCAGAAGGCAAAAAAGAGGTAGAGCAGTATAAATTATTTTACATAGAGAAGTAAAAAAATATTACAGTAGAAGGGATTATGAAAGGGTGGGTTTTGAGCATCATTTGAACCTTACTCTCAATCATATTGGCTCAAAGAAGGTATACTATGAACAATTGAATCTAGAAATCTTTCTCACCTATTAGGGAAGGAGGGGAGGTGATTATGCAAAGGAGGGAGGACAGTTCAGGGGAGATGGTAGACAGAAGCCATACACTGATGAGGAGGGAAAAGGTAAAAGGAGAAGAAAAACAGGAATAATAGGATGGAGAGGAAAACACACATATAAATCATGCTTGTGGTTGTGAGTGGTAATGATAAATGCTGGAAAAGATGTGGGAAAATTGTGACACTAATGCTGTTGGTGGAATTGTAACCTAATCCAGACATTCTGGAGAGCAATTAGGAACTATGCCCAATGAACAACAAACTGTTCATTATTACAATATTGATGTTACTGTGTACAATATTCTTCTGTTTCTACTTTTTCACTTTGCATGGAATTCATATAAATCTTCCTAGGTTTTTTCTGAAATTATCCTGTTTTTTAGATTAGCAATGAAATCTTATATAATCAAATGATCAAAAAATAAACAGAAAAACATTCTCTTTTTTAGATTAGCAATGAAATCTTATATAATCAAATGATCAAAAAATAAACATAGAAAAACATTAAGAAATATGTCAAAAAATGTTAATATTGAATTAGTATGACATTTCTGGGATGTAGCTAAAGGACACCTAAGGGAAAAGATTATATCTCTAAAACCATATTACATAGAAAAAAAGGAAGTAATTAATGAATTGGATATGAATTTTAGAAGCTATAACACTCACAACTGCAACCACTCAGAAAAGATAGGGCCCCGCAGGTCTAACTGAAATCCCAGTCTGTGTAGTGAAAACTTTTAGTACTGACCCACTCATCACTGTTATTCAGAAGTGGCCAGAGTGAGGGACTATATAAAAAAGATTTCACATATTAGGATCATCTGGAGGCTTGTCTCCAATTATTTATTTATTTATTCATTCTGCTGAATTTCTATTTTTTTAAAATTTATTACAAGAGAATTTTGAGAGGAGGGGAACTTTTGGAAACTGAAAGGGATATAAAAATAAATGATATAATAATGGGAACAAAAAAGTTTCATCACCAGATTGATTACAGGATAATGCAATTTTCCATAATAGTAATTTTCCATTTTTATTTTTTAAATAGTATTTTATTCTTCACAATGACATGTCAAAACAATTTATAACATTGATTTCTGCCAGATTTTGAGTTTCCAATTTTTCCTCCCTTCCCTCTCTTCTGAAAATAATAGACAATTTAATATAAGTTATATATGATCTAGCATGTAAAATATGATTTACTAACATGACATGTTAGTCATAATTGTTAAAGAAAAAATTGATCAAAATGATAAAAACCATAAAAAGAATAAAGTAAGTGAAAAAGTATGCTTCAATCTGCATTCAGAGTCCATTAATTCTTTCTCTGGATTTAGGTCTGTCATTTTCTGAACTTTGTCATTTCTTATAGCACAATAGTCTTCCACCATAATAACATACCGCCACTTTTTCAGCCATTTTACAATTGACAAAGGTCCCCTCAATTTCCATTTCTTAGTGGAATTTTCAATGAATGGTTCTGGTTTGTTTGACCTCTCTTTGCCTGTCTTTTCCCCTTATTTGAAGAATGTATTGTAGAAGATCAAGTGTTGGGTTTGAAGTCAGAAAGTCCTTGGAAAAAATATCACCTTTGATAAATGTTATATGATCATGGGAATGTTCCCACACCTGATTGAGCCTCAGTTTTCTCATCTACAAAGTGAAATAGAGAAGGTTAGCAATATTGGCTTCCTTGCTCTTTCCTGAACAAAACATTTCATATTTGAACTCCAGGAATTCACTAGCTATCACCCCATAAATGGAATGAACTCCCTCCCTATTTTTACATCCTGGCTTCTCTAATTTATTTCACTTTCCAGCTAAAATCCCACCTTCTATAGGAATCGTGTTGCCAATTCTACACAATTCTAGGGTCTAAGAGAGAACTCTTTTGATTATTTCCAATGTATTCTGCATATTGCTTGTTCTTACATAATTGTTTGCATTTTATTATTCCTCATTAGACTGTGAATTCCTAGAGCAAAGTCCCATTTACTACCCATTTTTTGTATCCCCCAGGACTCAGCATAGTACTTAGCATATGGTTGGTGATTAATAAATGCTTATTGTTTAAAGATGCTAGATCACCTCCGAGGCTTGTTCATGCTTTAAATATATGATCCAATCTTCCTTAAATGGGCATCTAATAACTTATTTTTTAAACGGAGTGACAAAAAAATCTAAACAAAATGCATATACATTCTTCATATGCTTGCCTGTCATAACAGTTAACAGGACAAATCCATGAACTGGATTCAAATCTGTGATTTGATGCTTTCTCTGGCAGGTGATATATGCTTGCCTCTACTGAAAATAGACTTGAAAAAAAAAAGTGACACCCATGTCTATATTACTATAAAATTTACTGCTGTGCTCTCTGAAATAATAGGTTGTTTTAGTGCAAAACTAACAGTAATAATTTGCATGTACAAAAACACAATAATGTCAAAGTTGAGTTGCAATATGAAGAGAGAAAAGAGGCTTCTGGGGTTTGAGAGTAATGATAATTTTCTTTTATAAGTCTCAGGAGTATCTATCCAATAAGAACCCATGCTGATCTCCTGTAGCAGCTCACCCTGTACAAGTGGTTATAAACTGCACATAAAGCGAAAGCCAATTTTATTGCATTTTTTAAGCACAAAGATTAACTCATAAGAGACTCATTTTCTTTCAGGTCCCAAAGGGGTGGCAGTCATGCAGTGTCGTTTAAATAAACTCATAACTGTACAAGCAATCCTGCAAAAACCTTTCATTGAATACAATAAAGAATATAAATGTACATCTTTAAACAAGCATCCTAGATGAAAGAGGAGCTTGAATGAAGCTATCTAAGTATTTTTTTAAAAAGAAACGATAGCCACAGAACATGGGTACACAGGATCTGGACAATCAACAAAATGGTAAATCCTGATTTGTAGTGATTGCTAATTTCTGGTATATAAATATACTTCCATCAAAATTTTAACTGTGGACTCTCAGTAGGTGTTAAAACCATCATAGCCCTGACTGGCATGAATCCTAGAAGTTATATAGTCTTATTAACTCATTTTGTAGCTGTTGCTTGCTAAATTATAAGTTTTTTGAAGATAAAAATCATATATTTCACCATTCCTTACCTCAAATTGTGAAACACAAACCTCTTACATACTAATCATAAGGTATCTGTGCTCACATTAGTGTGAGGAATCCTGGCATGGAAACTCACTTCTCAATTGTAGATCACCACCCATTTATAGAGTTTGAGTAAGTGTTGCTTGAGGTTTGTTGTTAATTAAATATACATTGGCAGAAAACTATTAAATGGTAGAGATGAAATCTGATAAGTTCATAGACAGCAACATGTCATGGATTTTCAAGCTCATCTAGTTCAATACTGATTTTCCAAATGAAACCATAAGAAAGTATTGACTTTCCTGGGATCAGGTCATAGAACTAGATCTTAAACCCAGTTCTGTTTCAATAATCTAAAAGAAAATTAAAAGATGGCCAGGGGAATAAGACAGCATTTCTTTGAACTAATTTGCCTCTATCAAAAACAAACAAATACAATCACAGTATCACCAGTACTAGTAGTAGGGAAAACATTGTTATGTATGGAAAGCACATTAGATTGAGAGTCAGAAGAATTTGGTTCTTGTCCCATGTCTGTAATGTTGCTAGAAGGCATCAATTGGTTTCTGTTGCCTACAGTCTGAATTAAACAATAGAGACATATTAAGTACCTGCAATTTTTGGTACATTGTGCTAGGAACTGGGATTAAAGGTTAAAAAATAAATCAGTTCCTAGCTTTTAAGAACTCAAATGAAGAGGAAGGAAAAGAGGAAAATGATATAATTTAGAAAATTTTAGTGGATGATTCCCTAAGCCCTGTCTAGTGTTAAATATTTATGCTTCTCATGAAAAATAATTAATTCTACTTTAACAGAGCCTTGAATTTAATTCATAGAGATATGTAGGATATGCAGTAGATAGAGCACCAAGTGTAGAGTCAGGATGATATGAGTTCAAATATGTCTCCAGAAACACAGCATTTTTTTTTAATTTGTAAATGGGAAAAATAATAGCACCTGCCTTTCAAGATTATTTTTGCTTATAAGTCATTTCAATTGTGTCTGACTGTGACTCCATTTGGAGTCTTCATGGCAGAGATACTAGAGCAATTTGTAATTTCCTTTTCCTTTTCATTTTATAAATGAAGAAGACAAGGCAAACAGTTAAATAACTCTCCCAGGATCACATAGCTAGTGAGTTTCTGAAGTGGAATTTGAACTCATGAAGTTAAATTTTGCTGACTCAAGGCCCAACATTTTGTTCTGTCCAGTGAATCAACTAGCTACTCACTCTCTTAGTACTGTAGTGAAGATAAAATAAGAAAATACTGTTAAAGCACATTGCATGAAACCTGGTACATAAGCATTTAATTTTATATATGTAGATATATGTGTGTGTGTATAAATGCACATATATTTAATGCATTATACATATAAATGAGTATATACATATGTTTGTATAAATATACATAGATATGTGTAGATATTTGTGTGTGTATATGTGTGTGTGTGTGTGTGTGTGTGTGTGTGTGTGTAAGTATATATGCCTTTCTTCTTGGAAGGTGAAGCAAAAGAGAGCATTAAGCTTGGAGGCTTAAAGAAATACTGTTTTTATAGAAGGGATTAGATTAAGTAGAGAGAGGTTCATATTACATTGGATGTTGTAATATAGGCAGGAGACTAATTCATATATACACAGGAGAAGAAAACATCTGTAAATGGTGTTGAATTAATTCTAGAAACAGTTTCTATATCAGAGTATATTGCTTGGAATAAGGGGAATCATAATCATTTGAGGTTTTCATGAGAAAGGCACACAAAATAAGCATCATTCTGGTCATGCTTAGATGCACTTCTACTTAAAGTAGAACCAAAATAGCAACTTGGAGAAATGATTGGAGGAAAATTGTTGAGGAGATACCTCTGATTTTGGACCCAAGATCCCATAGTAAGAATGGTAGGAAAAAAACCTCAAAAAATGTTCCACGTTTAACATATATTGAATTGCTTGCCATTCTAGGGATGGGTTAGGGGGAAGGGGGAGAAAATCTGAAGCACAAAGCTATGCAAGGGTCAATGTTGGCAAATGATCCATGCATATGTTTTGAAAATAAAAAGCTTTATAAAAATGTTGCAAGGGGAAAGGAGAAGGAAACATATTCTTTTTTTAATTTTCTTTTTTCT